>PVIA01009426.1:0-61276 GCA_004024845.1 Tonatia bakeri | reverse complement strand
ATCCCTTGGAGAATGGAACAAGCGCCATTGTTCCCTTTCGGACCCCGGGCCCACATACAGCATCACAACCCAGCAAACTGGGCTGCCCCACCCTGGCGAACACCTAAGGCTCTGCCCCTCGTGCATAACAGGCATGACAAGACAAAAAAAAAATGGCCTGAATGGAAGGACAGATCAGAGCTCCACAGCAAATACACCAAGGCAACGAAGAGATAGCCAACCTAT
The DNA here is from genome assembly GCA_004024845.1 of Tonatia bakeri. Lineage (NCBI taxonomy): Eukaryota > Metazoa > Chordata > Mammalia > Chiroptera > Phyllostomidae > Tonatia > Tonatia bakeri. The sequence goes on along the minus strand of PVIA01009426.1, from coordinate 61,051 downwards.
CAGATGCACAGTTCAAAACACTGGTGATCAGGATGCTCACAGAATTGGTTGAATTTGGTCACAAATTAAATGAACAAATGAAGGCTATGCTAAGTGAAATGAAGGAAAATGCACAGGGAACCAATAGTGATGGGAAGGAAACTGGGACTCAAATCAATGGAGTGGACTGGAAGGAAGAAAGAAACAACCAAACAGAAAAGAATGGAGAAATAAGAACTCAAAAAAATGAGGAGAGGCTTAGGAACCTCCGGGACATCTTTAAACGTTCCAACATCCGAATTATAGGGGTACCAGAAGGGGAAGAGGAAGAGGAACAAGTGGGAAAGTTATTTGAACAAATAATAAAGGAGAACTTCCCCATTCTGCCAAAGGAAATAGACTTCCAGGAAGTCTAGGAAGCTCAGAGAGTCCCAAAGAAGTTGGACACAAGGAGGAACACACCAAGGCATATCATGATTACATTAGCCAAGATTAAAATGAAGGAGAGAATCCTAGAAGCAGCAAGAGATAAGGGGACAGTCACCTACAAAGGAGTTCCCATCAGACTGTCAGCTGATTTCTCAAAAGAGACCTTACAGGCAAGAAGGGGCTGGAAAGAAGTATTCTAAGTCACAAAAGGCAAGGACCTACATCCAAGGTTGCTCTATCCAGCAAAGCTTTCATTTAGAATGGAAGGGCAGATAAAGTGCTTCTCAGATAAGGCCAAGTTAAAGGAGTTTATCATCACCAAACCCTTATTTTATGAAATGTTAAAGGGACTTATCTAAGAAAAAGAAGATAAAAAAGATGTATAGTAAAATGACAGCAAACTCACAATTATTAACAACCACACCTCAAACAAAAACAAAAACAAAGCAAACAAATACAACAGGAACAGAACCACAGAAATGGAGATCACATGGAGGGTTAGCAACAGGGTAGTGGGAGGAGGACAGAAGGGGAAAAGGTACAGAGAATAAGTAGCATAGATGGTAGGTAGAAAATAGATAGGAGGAGGGGAAGAATAGTATGGGAAATGCAGAAGCTGAAGAACTTATGACACATGGACATGAACTAAAGGGGGGGAATGTGGGTGGGAGGGAGTGGGCAGGGTGGAGGGGAGTGAAGGGGGGAAATGGGGTAATTGTAATAGCATAATCAATAAAATATATTTAAAAAGAATATGATCCATTTACAATAAAAAATAAAATATCTAGAAATAAATTTAACCAAGGATGTAGAAGACTTTTACTAAAAAATTATAAGACATTGAAAAAGAACTGAAGAAGTTACAAACAAATGGAAGCATGTATTGTTCCCACGGATAGGAAGAATTAACACTGTTAATATGTCCATACTACCCAAAGGAATCTATAGATTCAATGCAACTCCAATCAAAATACCAATGGCATTTTTCACGAAACTAGGATAAATAGTCAGAAAATTTATATTCAAGCACAAAAGACCCTGAATAGCCACAGCAATGTTGAGGAAGAACAAAATTGGAGGTATCATGCTACCTGATATTAACCTATACTATAAAACAACAGTAATCAAAATAGTATAGTACTGGACTGAAAATAAATAATAGAACAATAAACAGAAAAGAGATCTCAGACATAAACCCACACCTATACAGTCAATTAATTTGTGACCAAGAAAGCAAGAATATGCAATGGGGTAAAGACAGTCTATTCAATTAATGGTGTTGGGAAAACTGGACAGATATATGCAGAAAATAAAAGTAGACCATCTTCTTACACCATATATCAGAATGAACTCAAGATAGATTAAAGACTTAAATGTAAGACTCAAAATCACAAAACTCCTGGAAGAAAGTTTAAATTCTCTGCATTGCTCTTAGTAATATTTTTTTTCTGATGTATCTGCTCAGGCAAGGGAAACAAAAGAAAAAAGAAACAAATGGGACTACTTCAAACTAAAGAGTTTTTGTACAGTAAAGGTAACCATCAACGAAATGAAAAGACGACCTACTGAATGGAAAAAGATATTTGCCAATGATACATCTGACAAGAGATTAATATATGAAATTTTTAAAGAAATCACACAACTCTACACAAAGAAACCCAAACAATACAATTAAAAAATAGGCAGATGACCTGAACAAGACATTCATACAAACAGAAAATAAGATGGCCAATAAATTTATGAAAAGATGCTCAATGTCACTAGCCCCAGAGAAATGCAAATTAAAACCACATTGAGATATCACCTCACACCTACCAGAATGTCTATCATTAGTGAATCAATAAACAAGTGCTGGTAAGGATGGGGAGAAAAGGGAAGCCTCATGCACTGTTGGTAGGATTGCAAGTTGGTACAGCTACTATGGAAAATAGTATGGAGGGTCCTCAAAAAATTAAAAATAGATCTATCTCATGACCCAGCAATTCCACTTCTGAATATATAACAAAGAAATGCAAAATACTAATTTAAAAAGATATATACACTCCTGTGTTCATTGTAGCATTATTTACTGTAGCCAAGATTGGAAACAACCCAAGTGCCCATCAATAGATGACTGGGTAAAGTAGTGGTATATGTATACAATGGAATATTACTCGCCCATACAAAAGAATGAAATTCTACCATTTGTGACAACATGGATGCACTAACAAGGTATTTTGCTAAGCAAAATGTCAGTCAGGGAAAGACAAATACCATATGATTTCACTTGTGTGTGGAATCTAAAGAATGATATAAATGGACTCAACAGAAATAAACTCATAGAGAACAAACTGATGTTTTTTGGATGAGAGGTAGTTTGAAGGCTGGGTGAAAGGTGAAGGGATTGAGAAGTAGAATTGGTAGTTACAATATAGTCACAGGGATGTAAAGTATAGCATAAGGAATATAGTCAGTAATAGTGTAATACATATGTATGGTGCCAGGTGGGTATTAATTAGACTTGCCAGGCAAATTATATAATTGTCTGATCACTATGCTGTATGCCTGAAACTAATACAAAATACTATTGAATGTCAACTGTAATTGAAAAAAGTTTAAAAGGTGTCATTTTGTATGTATCCTTTTGTAACTTATTTTCACCTGTTTTTAGGATCTATCCACAGGACACTCAGAGTTCATTTCTTCTGCTCATTGCAGAGTATTTCACCCTATCGCTGTCTCTCAGTGATTGGGTGTTCCACTACATACTGATGAATACATATCATACTTTCCTGTTCTTCCTCCTTTGCATGCATGTGAGTATGTGGTTGTGACCACAGGGCACTAGCATTTTAAATTTACTAGATGCAGTAGCTTGCTATGCAGAACAGCTATATGGATGTCTACAGATAATAGTACGAGGAGAGTTCCCATCATGCAGCCTCTTCACCAGCACTTGATGTTTTCAAACTTTAAAATTTTTATCATTTAAATTAAAAAAATCATTTTGACCAAGGCAAAATGGAATTCTTTAATTTGTATGAGGATGAAAATCATGACTACCTGGCATGTGTGTGTGTGTGGGGGGGGTGGTTATTAGGGTGCCCTGGTCTTTGGGAGGTGGCCCTAGGGGCCCAGAGGACCAGAGACAGACTGAGAAATGGTGACAGAAAAGGTGAGGGCATGATAAAGAGAGTTAATTAATCTTCAACTCAGTGAATACACACACGTTATTTCAAATCCTTGTAGCCACTCAAGGCAGTGATGGCAGGACACCATTTTCAGGAGAGGAGATTAAGACATAGGTACTGTTGGTCAGATTGTGCAGGATAGGGTTCAGGTCTGCCTGACTCTAAATCCCTCTGGGCCACACTCAGGATTAGATGTGATAAACACATGTGTGCATAGCCACACACACACGTCCACATATCCAAGCTCACACATGTACAACACATATGTACATAGAAACTCACAAAAACCCACATACACAGTTTCATGGACATAGTGTGCAGGATTCATCCACACTGGTACACCCTCCAGAATCATCTAATAAAAGGCATATGCATGTGTGTACACAGCCTGCCCCAGACAAGTGATCAGCCTCTCCTGAGCAGATGTCTTATGCTCACACATAGTGTGCACACAGGCTCCCACGGAGGTGTCTCAGCCTCAAGTCTGTCCCAGCTCCTGTACACACTGGGTTGTGTACAGATATTTCTAAACACCTGGGACCAATCATGATGGTTCCACAGTCAGGGTGAGACCTACACACAGGTGACATTTGGAGGCCTTCCTGGACATGCTCCATTCCAGTTTCCCAGGACCCACTGGCTCATTCCTCTTTCATCACCCAGCCTCTGAACAACTTTTGCTCTAAACTATTAACTAACCTGTTCGGGAATCTGGGTCATAACAAGCAGTCCCTGAACTGCACTCACCATGTTTGCCTGTGAAGGAAAGGAAAGAGGCATAGAGCTGAGGGTGTCCTCAGGGAAACCTGAATGCTCTGTGGGTGTCTCTGCCTTCCTTCTCCCTTGCCTTTTCCTGTAAACCAAGAATGTGTGTAAAATGGGGTGCTGCTGGTAATGGGACTAGAGTCTGAGGCAAACTGTCCCTGATGGTCGAGGCTGCCATGGGGGCATATATGCCAGGCTAGGGTGACAAGAAACAGTAGCAATAGCAATGATGGAACCAGCTCTGCTTTGGGGGCCCAAGGAGTCAATATCGACTGACTCATTTAATCCTCAGTAGCCCATGAGTGGCCCATGAGTGCCCCATGAGTGTGCTAGGGGCTGTGCCAGGCACTGGGAACAGAACCTCCTATTTCTGGGGCTCACATTCACCTTAGGGACACTGACAATGAATGAGGTAAATAAGCAGACTATTCAGTGTGTTAGAAGGTAATACAGGTTAGGAAGAAAAGTAAAGCATAAGAGGGGAATAAAGAGCACGGGAGAGGACTTTTACTGAGGTATCCAGGCAGGGCCTCACTGAAGACAGTGAGGGGCAGGCTGAGGGATGACCCTCTGGGGGCACAGGTTCAGCAAGTTCAAAGGCCCTAAAGTGGGAAGCCAGTGCGGCTGGAGCAGGTGGATGGGAGAGAGGGTGGTGGGACAGGCCAGGAGGTCCCAGGGCAGGCAAGTGATACAGGGCCTTGGGGGTCACAGTGAATACATACATTGAAGGAGGAGAGGGCTCTGGGAGGGTTTTTGATCAAGGGGAGATGTGATCTGACACATGTGAACAGGACCTGTTTGGTTACTGTGGAAGAGTGTGTGGTAGCAAGGTGGAACAGGCACCACTGAGAGGACTGCAATGGTCTGAGCAAAAGATGTAAGGTCTGGCCAGGCCAGTGGTGGTGGTATGAGGAGAGATGAGCTTTGAGTAGGTTCTGAGGGTGACACTGTGGACCTGCTGATGAGTCAGATGAGATGGGCCATGGGTGCTGCTATTTTTATTACCACCTTTCAGGTTGGAATACTGAGTCACAAGCAAGTAGCCCAATGTCAGTAAAGGTGTAAGTGGAAAAAATTGGTATTTTTACATTATATCTATCACTGGAAAATGCTACAATGAGGAACAAACCTGCCTGAGGTATGTGGAGGTGCACTCTGTGGCAGAGCTGGCTCCTGGGGGCAAGGCAAGTGGGCAGCCTTGAGAATTGATCCAGGGTGCTAATCTGTGCCCAGCTCTGCTGGGCTGCAGGGTGGCAGGTTGAACATCCCCCAGGGCAGGGGGCAGTTGTATACTTGGTAAGGGAGGGAGGGGGACCTGCCTAAGGCCCCACAGTTGGATATTAGTACTGGTCATGGGAGAAGACTCTCAGAGTGGGCAGGACTGATGACCCATGGGTACACAGTGGCATACATGGGCCCCTGGCTTCTGTGAATTGTACCCAGGACCAAGGGCATGGTCCAGACTGACCCAGACTGGTGAAAGTCACAGCTTACTGAATCTGCCTGTGTGCACTCTGAGTCACAAAGCAGGAGCCCACTCCAACAGGCTTCAAAAACAAAGGGAATTTGCCGCTTCATATAATGAGGACTGACTTCAGGCATAGCTGGGTGTTGATGCTCAGCTGAGATCCTCAGGAATCTGTCTCCTTCTATCTCTTTATAAGTTTTTATCGGTGTTGATGCCATTCCTTTGTGGTATTGACGTCAGTTCCTTCATGGTGACAAGATGGCCAGAGCAGATTCAAGTTCATATCCACCAACTCAGTAACCCTAGACAGGAGAGAGGGCCTTGTTTCTAAAAGCTCCAGCAAAAGAACACAGTAACGTGCCTGGTCCCTGCCATCTCCATACTTTGGAGGGATGTAGCAGGTCAGAAGGAACCCTGATGACCTGTGATTTTGTGGGATGGTGGTCCTGGAGCCAGCACCTGTGACCTATTTGGGACTATTCCCTCCCTGAGCCTCCACCCTGCACCTGTGAAGTAGGACAAATCACAATGAATGCAGTTAGGATGACTAGATGCAGAAAGTGCCCTGGGGGCTGATGGCAACATCTGGGAGGGGCATAGGCCCTGGACTCTTTCAGACCTTGTATCAAGTCCCCATTCCCTACCTACTTCCAGGTGACCTTGTGAGTCCTCAAGAGTCCTGAGACTGCAACTTTAAAGATGCACCAGACCCGGAGCCAGAAGGGGAGGTAGGTGTGGGGCTTTCAGTCATCAGTGCTGACAAACCTCTCTTGTCACTGGTGGCCAGCTCCTCACAGCAGCTGACTAAACTCTTGCCTGTGCACCCCCTGAATCCAAAGCCAGGCCTTGGCCTCTGGCATCCAGTCAACTCCCAGCTGACTGTGTGACCTTGGCATGTTGCTTGGCCTCTTTGGGACTCAGTCAACTGATGAAATGAGGGTGAGGACTTTCACCTTGCAAGGTTTCATGAGAGAGAAAGCATGTGGCACACTCTGAGTCAGACCTGCCACATGTGAGGGTCCCCACTACTCCCTACCCTCACACTATAACAGTTTCAATCTCTCAGAATCATCTCTTTTTGGCTGGATAATCACCCTTTTAGGCTGGATAATCACGCTTTTAGGAGCAAGCTGCTCCTGGAATAATGAGCAGGTGACAGATCTAATAGTAAAGGTGGTCAGATGGGCACAGTGTGAGGAAGGTATGGTGGTGGGAAAGGTTTTGGAATTTGAGAGTGCCCTAGAAGCCCCATATGGAGCTGTCTGTGACTGAAGTGGGACTGGTGAGTGGGGAAAGGAGGCTGGAGGCAGAGTGGGGCTCCAGCTTGGTGGAAGGTCCTGTAAGGTGACCTCAGGCTTGGTCCTCACTCTCCAGCATTTTGTACAGCAGCTGCCTTGGTGAGGACTTCCACTGGGGGGAGGGAGGATCCTGTTCAGAACCAGCAGCCTCAGTATTTCCACCCAAAATGTGTACACCCCCAAGACTGGGCCTCCTCCCACCATCTTCCGGCCACTGGGAGATGCTGTCTGTTTTATCAGTGGTGCCCTGTGACTCTGACAATTGTCTCTTCTTATCAGCAGCCCAACAGCTGTCCATGGGGTGAGAGTGGCCCTGGCTGGCCAACATGTCCACGTGTGTATCCAGATTCCTAGTTCACTTCACCCACAGGTTTCCTTGTGCTGCGGTGGCTGGAGCAGAAGACCAACCCCTATTTTTTGCTTCAGTTTTTCTTCTGTGAAGGAAGTCCCCAGAGATGCTCCTTATGAATGGCCTCACAGCTCACTCATAAGCAAGGGGCAGCAGTGCTTGGAGGGACAGAGCAGGTCTGTTCCCCTTATGGTCAAGACACCTCCTCTGAGCCCCAGCCTCCTGTCTGAGCACCACCATCCTTCTGAGGTCTTCCTCTCACTCTGGCCATCAGGAGCCATCTGTGAGGGGAACCCTGAGAAGGGCGCTTGCCTGAGATATCACAAAAAGGTAGACAGAGTGGGCCCTGGACCTGGGCCCATCAGGCAGAAGGAGCAGTGAGAGCAAAGACCAGAGAATGTGGGGTCCCCTCAGTGGCAGAGAAGGTGGTGGGCCTTGATTAGCTTGGGCTCAGCTCAGGGGAAGCTGGGCATCTGTGAGGGCCCCAGAGCCTGGATGGAGGAGCATTTCTCTCACCCTGCTGAGTACTGAGAACCAGCAGCAAGATGCTGCTGATTGGGGTTATCACCTGCTCAGTTGTCCAGCTCCACATCTGATTAGAAAGCAAATTGTTTCATCTCACACCACACCCATTACACAAGTCCTGCCAGGTGCCCACCCATACCCACCTGCCATCCTTAAGTGGGAACCCCCTTCTATCAAACCCTGCCTGGCCTCTCCCTGGCTGCCTCCTACTTGGGCCTGGGCCTTTCAAGCAATGTTTACCACCCCTGGCCAGTGTGTCCTCTCCCACCAGCACCTCAGAGGATACCCTGGTTCCCTCTGGCCCCTTTCTCTGTCTTTCTTCTGGGCTCACTTGCTGCTGCCTGAGTCTCAGTTTGGGTTTTCCTCCCAACTTGTCTTGGGCCCTTTTCCCTGCTCCCTCCTTGGTCTCACACATTCCCTTGGTCTTATATGAATGTGCTATGACCCTTCTCTGTCTCCAGCCAGATTCTTCCCAAAGGCACCAGAGTGTGGCTCAGGACTCCCACACAAAGTCATCAAGGTGCCATGCCCAACCCTGTCCTGTAGCTGGGCTTCCATCTGTGGGCATGAGAGGATTACCAGGCATCCTTGGCCCCCTCCCTTCTGCTCCCGCACCTGCCTGATCAGTGCCAAAGCCAGTGATTTTACCTTCTGATCATTCCCAACCTGCCTCCTCCTCCCACTCTTCACACTTCACCTTCAGCTCAGCTCACACCTCCTTCTTCCCCCCTCACCTAGCCTTAGTTATGGCACCTCCATCCTAGCCAACTGCCTCATGCTTCTCATATGGATTTGATAAAGGCTCTGGTGATAATGGTGAAGGAGGAAGTGGTGGTCTCAGGGTGCTGGTGAGGTTAGTCATGGTGATAGTGGTGACAGTATAGGGACAGGGTAAGGGACTGGCTTGGGAAGTCATGCTTGGGTATTGAACTGGGAAGGCAAATGATGGGCCAGGAATCTGGTTTCTGTGGCCTGGTCTGTGCCCCAGCTCTGGAACCCTTGGGGAATTTGGGCTTCCAAGGCTTCTCCCTAGAGCTTCAGGGGAAGGCATGTTTTTGCACCCCTCCTGGTCTGCCCCCACATTTTATATACCCAGCCAAGAGCCTCTCTGTCCCTCTCATCCATTAGAAGGAACCTAAAAGACAGGATGAGAAGGGGTGCAAGTTGGGTCAGCCCAACTTGCTGACAGGGAGAAGGGTCAGCCTAACCTGACAGAGGCTGCAGAATGGGGCCAGGAGGGTGAAGAGGCAGTCACCAGGGTGGAAAATGCAAGGAAAGAGCTCACTGGACTCCATGGGTGCCTTTTGAAGGTGACAGACCCATAAACTTGTATCCTTAGGTTGACCTCCAACCTGTCCCACTGTGGTTTGCTGCCTAGGGCTGGGCCTGGCCTCAGAGTGTGGCAGGTGGGAGAAGTGAACTGGAGGTTGGTTGGAGCCAAGGTCATCATGAAGGACAAGAGAGAAATGGATATGGAGACACATGCAGAATGGAAGGAGGGTGTTTTGGGGAGGCACAGACCTCACCATGGGTCCAGATGGCCTCTCTTAGCCCCCTTGTTCAGCCCAGTAAGCACAGCTGTGACAGAGGTGCCTGGTCACAGGCACCCTCACTGGTCACCTACCTTAACTGAAGATGGGGCTCAGTGGGTGTGGGACAGCTGATAGGGCCCACCCTGGGGTTGGAGTGGGGGTATGCAGGGCAGGGGAAGAGAGGCTCCGGCCAATAAGAATGAAGTGGCAGTTAGCAGCCTGATGCCAGGCCCTGCCCAGTGGTGAGGTGGTGACTGTGTGGGAAGCCTAGAGGCTCAGGGCTGAGTATGTGGGGGTGTCCTTTGAGTGACAAGTTGGGTGGCTGAAACTGGCCCCTTATCCTAGCCTCCCCAGGTTGGCCTGGGCTTCTGGCTACCCTTTATCTGGAGCCCCAGCTATGGCCGCAGGAAGTGGCCGTTTCTCTGCGCTGTGCTGTCTCCCCACCAGAACTGGTGATAACGTGTGGCAGGGGGTGGCATGAAGGGATTGAGCAACACCTTATAGTGGGGCACATGGGGAGACTCCAGGCGCATGACCTCTGACTTGCTGGCCTGGGTAGGGTTGGGGGTAGGGTTTAGACCCTTCTTGCCTGATAGAAGCACTGCACAGAGGAGGCTGCCTGGGCACAGGGGTTGCAGGTCACACATGAGACTTGGCAGTGCAGAGGGAGGGGGCCCAGCTACATCCAGTGAGCACTGGGCTGCGACCCCAGGGCCTGGTACACAGATGACGCTCAGTAAATGTGGAATAATGAACTTGGGGCCTCTTCTCTAATCCATCTTAACTCATGTTTCGCCCCTATGCTGAATACCCAAACCGTCCCAAATGTCCTTTTCACCTTCCCAAATGTTGTCTTCCTCCTCCAGGGCCTTAGCCTGAACTGCCCCCTCCCTTCTCACTTGGCCAATCACCAACCAATTCTGGGGCTCTTTGTCCAACCCACAGTCTCTGCCTCTCTGGTAGGCCCTGGAGAGTAGTGTTTGAGTGTCCAGAGCTAGTGGGAAGTTGGGGGCCAAAGGGTCTCTTGACATCTTGACTGACATAGTCTTCCCACCTGTGCCCTCAGGACTGTTACAGCCTTCAAGGCCTCTGCCTAACCATCCTGCCTCCACAGCTGCCTCTACCGCTGGTAATCAGTTGAGGCACTGGGCTCCCACAGTAGACCCCTGCAAGCCCAGAGCTAGGGTCAACTGCCCCTGGGGAGCACACAGTGCTCCCCCAGAACCCCCAGCTGCCTCTGCTGCCTCCCGGTGCTGCCTGAACTGGGCTACTTAATGGCTTGCTGGATTCCATTATCAGCCAAGGGGTAACCATTCTTTTTCAATCAGGGCCACCTGAGTGGAAGCTCTGAGGGTCCTAGCAGGTGCTGGGGGAGACTGGAAGCCAACACCTCATTTATCTCTCTCCTTGCAGGTCCCACCAAGTGCTCTTGCTAGAGCCATCACTCCTGCTCTTCCCTCTGCCAGAACATCACTCTTCCTCCCCGGTGGCAAACTCCATCTCTCTCTTTAAGACCTTGTCCTAGTGGCCCCTAGGCCTGAGGCCAGCCATCCCTCACTCCAGTCACAACCATGGACAATAGACATGGCTGAACTAGCAACTAGGAGGCTGGCCTTGGCCTCTGGAAAGGAACCTGGAAAGCTAAATCCCATGTAGAGGCTGCCCTGTCAGAGAAGGCTGAGAGGCCTGAGGCCTGAATCAACCCAAGGGTGAGCCAGCACCGAGAGGGTCTGTGACCACTTTGAGGGGGCCTCTAGGTCTGCAGAATGGGGGTAAGGAGCCCCCCTCCCATCCCACCAAGTCCTGAGAAAGAGGCCCCACCAACCTGCAAGCCTGTATCCCAAAGAACAAACTGCCCCTGGACACACATCACCTCCCTATGCATACTGGACCCAACATCCCTCTTCTTCACCCTCCTCCCACACAGATGTACCAGAGACACACAGCCTGACAAACTCTTGTTGAGTGCACACAAATACACATACTCACCCAGAGACAAGATCCAAACATATATCCAGACATACACAGGTACCTGGGACACAAGGATATGCATATATACCCACATATACCCACTACCCCCTACATACCTTGACACCTACACCACTAACCTACATGCCTCCCACCAACACATTCACATGTGCACTGCCAGGAAAACGGAGGCTGCCCCTGCTTCTGCCCAGGCTCCTAGGACTTCCCCTTTACAAGACTTCATCTATCAAAAATATATTAACCCAGAATTCTGTTTCTATCAGAGTCTCAATTCCAGGGACATTTCCAGATAAGCCTTATTTCATTCCTAGTGCATTAGCATGGCTGGTCTAGGGCCTGCCAATCACAGGGGTCCCTCCTATCCCAGCCTATGGCAGGATGCCTGCCCATGACTTCATTCTAGATGGGCAGGCAGGTCAGGGAGCAGGGCATGGGTCAGCAACGCCATGCCTCGCCCCACCCCCTCACCCCTTAGTCCAAAGCAGGGCTCCAGAGGGCACCTTGTTGCAAGGGCACAAAAATCCAAGGCACTAGACCTGGGGGAGGAGGTGGTGGTGACTCTGGAGTCATCCAGAACCTGGATTCAAATCCCACTTCTACCTGGGGCAATCAATGGCTGCGACAGCTAAGAATCCCCCCACCCTGGCCTTAAAATTGGAGTGGTACTTCAAAGGCTACCCCTATAGCAGCTTCAGTGAGTTTATGCATATGATGGTGGCTGCAGGGGCTTATCACAGCATACTGAGGGGAAAGGGACACATTCCTCAGAACACTGGGCACTGACCCTAACCCTGCCTACCAGCCCCACCAGGCATTCCCTTCTAAGGGATCCCAGGCCAAATAGGGACCCCTCCCAGGGCAGTGGGCCAAACCAAAGGCCATTTCACTGCACACTCTGGGAGGCCCCTCCCTGAGGCATAGCCACAGGCTGCTCTCTCTTCCCTTCAGTACCTTAGTTTCTTCCACCAGATCATTCCTCCCTCCCTGGACTTTGAGGAGTGCTCTCTTCAGGAGAGGTGTGAAGTGGGGCAAAGGAATGGGGACCTGCACAGAGATCCTGCTAAAAATGGGCAGTGCTGGGTCTGGGGTTGTCTGTACCACTCCTGAGAGGCTTGTAGGCCCCTTGTCTCTCAGTGGGGAGACTGTGTGTAATATGATGGCCAGTACTGTGCCCAGGTGACTGGATAACCCCATTGAACAGCTTCTTTTATTCTTACTTTGTACATGGGGATAACAAGCACAGAGGATGGGGCTTGCTCAAGGTCACCTGGCAAGTAAGCAAAAGGGCCAGGACTAACCCAGCAGTAGCTCGAGTCTGTCCTGTGTCTCATATCCCCACCTCCATGAATCTGTTCCAGAACTAGCTCCTGCTTACTGAGCATTCCTTTAGGACTGCTGGGAGTGGTGGCTCCACTGAGTCACAAGCCCCTCCCTTAAAAAGAGGGAAAGTGATGTGGCCAAGATCATATAGCTCATGCAGAGCAGGGACCTTCAGCTGAGCCAAAGCTACTCTCTATCCCAACTTGCAGGGCTCCCCAGAAGATGGAGGGGTTAGCCTCACACCCTTGGTCAGGGAGGATTTGACCTTGGTTGGGTGGGACCCTAGAGGCTCTGGCCTCAATCCATCATATGTTAAGGATTATGGTGGATGGAGATTTCCTCATCTAACAGGAAAGTCCTGAGAGACCCCCGCTCCACCCATCTGAGTTCATTCTAAAGGGCTGATTGACCATGGGAGGTGGCCAGACTAAGACCTGGCACCACAGGTGCTCACAAAGGTCCTTCCTGCTCCCCCAGGAATAGACTGGGCTGGGGTTGCAGGGCCATGCCCTGGAGTCCTCCCTGGGAGTCCACTGCTTCCCTGAGGAGGTCAATCTGCCCAAGGAGATGGTCTTCAGTGCATGGGTTGGGGCCACCCAAGGAGGGCCAGAACCTGGCCCCTGTGGTAGGGGGAGGGCCACACAATAGTGCCCACTGCTCTTTTTGAAAAAGATTTTATTTATTTGCTTTTAGAGAGAGGGGAAGGGAGGGGAAAGGGAGAGAAACATTGATGTGTGAGAGAAACATCAATCAGTTGCCTCTCTTAAGCGTTCCTGACCAGAAATCAAATTGGAGACCTTTTACTTGAGCCACACTGGTCAGGGCCCAAATGCAGTAATTGGAAGTGTCTTCTCAGGTGGTGGCAGTGGAGCTCTCAGGATCTGAAAGTCAAATCCCTGGGGAGTCCCCCATAGCAGCTGCAGGAGCTGTGGTCAGGGCACTGTTTCACTCTCCTTAAACTCTCCAACTGGTTCATTCCAGCACAGTGGGGAAAAGGGGCTGGGCCTGGGCGTGCCCTGTCCACCCAGCCCTCAGTTGTTGCCCTTGACTGCTGTTCCCTGCCTGACATTTGGGTCCCTCATAGGGTCAGTAAGGGTCACTGGCCAGCCACTTTCACCTGCACCCTTTTACAAAGGGCCCTGCCCTGCCCGCTGGTGTGTGTACTGAGGGCTGCCTGCTGTTGGCCACTGCGCTTTGTAGTACCACTCCCTTTTTCTTTTCTGTCTGAAGCTCTAGGCCTTAACACTACTAAGTCATTTGATTAAAACCTCTTCCTGTTCTTACTTTTAATGTCATTTTTGCAAATTAAAGTGTAATGCACTGATTACCAGGATAAAAGGGTAGCTTCTCCATCTGGAGGCCAAATAAAGTAATGTTGGAACATCTGTCCATCCTGTGGATGTCTTGAAAAGCTTTGATTTCCTCTTAGTCAGTTCTGCCATTTCACCCTTTTCTGCATATCAACAGCTTGGGCCTCAAGGTGGGGTAGCCTGTGGGTTTGGGAGGCAGAGGAGCAAGGGCAATGCTCACATGCCTTGTCTTGTAGTATGATCTGTTCAGGGCTGTCACTGGCCCTCCTCTCCACACTCTGGGGAGAGTAGGTGCCCCAAACTCAAGGACAGAGACATAGGGACTCCTCCAGTCCAGATGAATGAGCAACCCCTCCAGCCCAGCACCCTGGCCCAGTGCCCCACTGCTCCAACACCCCTTGAATGTCTTTTCTGGAGTTGGATGCCCAGAGAACCTCTGTGCCCTCTGAAGGCCCAGGAGACCCTGGGGGCCACTCAGTCTAGTCTAGGGGCCCAACATCTTGTGGATTTCTCAGCCCACTGGGCTCTGAATTGGGTCTCTCTCCCAGAACCCTTGAAAGGAGCCCTGGTGGTTCCCGACACTCCTGGGTGGCAAAGAGTAAGGGGAATCCTTACGTGAAATCACAGAGACCAGCAGTGGGGGGTACCATGAGACATTTATTTGAAGCTGGCCAAGTACCCAGCTACTGAAGGGGCAGGGTAGGGAGTGGCCCTCAATTACCATCAGCTGGGCAGCCTGGGAGATACTGGCAGCCAGCTCTCTAGCTGAGTCCCATTCCTCCTTGGGTGCTATCCCCTCACAGGACCCTGCCTCCTGCTGGCCCTTGGCCTTCTCACAGGGGCTGAATGCTGGGCCTAGGGGCTTGCTGCCTATAGAGCTGTGTGGAGAGACTGTAAGAGGTCGAGGCACATCTAGCTGGGCATCTGGCACTGGGCCCAGTGTGGGCCCAAGCAAGGTGGTCCTGGGGTCACTCAGGGAGACTGGACCATACGCTTGTGGGTGTCGAAGACGTAACGCTTAAAAGACAGGTTGAGTATGACATGCTGCGTGGTTTCCGGGCGCTCCACAACCTCCTCTTGCTTGGCTACCTCCCCTCCACTGGCCCGGCTCCGCTTTTTGAGGGAAGGTGTCAGGATCTTCTTGGACTCCGGGCTGAGGCCACCTGCAAGGCACAGAGGGAAAGCCTGTCACTCTGCCACTCAGTCTGCACACTTGTTACCCTGGATGGGCACCTATACTGGCCTACCTTCACATTCCCTTATGCTGAGCCAGGACCCCAACATCCCTTCTGCTTCCCTCTCCAGACAATGGATCCCTAAGGCCTATGGTCCATTTTGTCACCTAAATCTGGGCATGCTAGCCTTCTCCCTGTACTAGTCCATGGCACTGGTCCATCCAAGTTAGAGCTCAGCACTGCTCCCCATCTTGGTCTCCTGGCCCCTCACTCACCCATCCACCCTGCACTCAGGTCCCTGTGGGAATCAACCCCATACCCAGTGGCCATTCCTTTGTTCTAAATAGTTCTGTTCCTTTCCACCATACTCATGCTGAGACCCACACCTTGAAACTGAAGCCTACTGGCCTAGGTGTTTTCCAGTCTCCACCCCTTTGTGGCCTGGGAGGCTGATTTCTGCCAACATTGTGGATTCCAGTGCCCTCTGGCCTCTAGGTGGGTTTAGCCAATGGGAACACTAGCAGATCAGAAAGCGAGAGGAGACAGCAGCTAGGGTGTTGACCCCATTCCTTTGGCCAGAACTTCTACTGGGGGTCCTTTCCCCTGAGCATTGGAAGATGCTATTCCCCTGCCCCCAGGACTCCCTCCTTCCCACGTCTTACCTGTCCCCTTTGTCTGCCCATGCCTTGGTATAGACCCTCTGTTTTCTCCCTCCAGTCAAACTACTGAGCAGAAACATGCTTCTTGCTGACACCCCACTAACCAACTCTTCCAGCCCTGCCACCATTATTTTGGTGTTTTCCCTGTAGCCTTGAGGAACCCAGGATTGTTCCTGGGCTCCTGTCACACTTGAGCCTCTGCATGTACTGTCCTCTCTTCCCTAAATACCCTTTATTTCTTGCCCCAATAATCCTGAAATATGAGGCTACAGTACTTATACTTCCTCGGGGGCTTATTTGTATGAGGAATCTGCTTGATGGCAGTACAGTGCAGCCTCCTTGTGGGCTACTGGCCTGGCCAAGGCCACTTGGCTGGCCCTGAACGCAGAGGCTAGGCCCCACCTCAGCTCTACATCAACAGAGTGCCCTAGAATGAGCTGCTTACCTTCTGTGAGCACCACAGTTCTAGTAGGGGGTTCTGGTGGGAGAAAGCTGGCAGGGCTGTGACAAGGCTGAGCTGATGGGGCATAAGATGGACATGGGGCAGGGATGCCTGATGCGTGGCAGTGCCTGGGACTTCTACTGGGGGAGCTGGGTATGAAGCCTTCATAATCTGGTGAGGGGCAAGTGGGGTGGAGCTCAGCCTACACCCTGCTTGCCAAATGAGGGGTCCTGGTAGACCTCTGAATCCTCCAGAGAGGGCACAACTGATTTGCTGAGAGGGGCTACATATGCCAGTAGTTTAAGAAGCTGTGTCTAGAAATAGCAGGAAGTTGGAGATAAGCACAAGGAAGAGGGCCCCTTGCCTTGCATGTGCTACTCTGTATCTGCTGGCACCTGATGGGGTTCCTTCCTGGACCCAGACTTGCCTGGGTGCTAGCTCTGAAGAGAAGACAGCCATGCAGCTTGGGCATCAAGCTTAAATGCCAAGAGAACCTTGGTCTGATGTGCCTCAACCAGACAAGGAATGCTGGATGGCAGGGGCAGGCAGGCTAGCTGTGGCTTAAACCAGGTACTCCATGAATGTTTGTTGAAGATTTCAGCAGCCCCTTTAATTTGCAGGTGAGAAATTGGAGCTTCAAGGAGGGAGTGATTTACCTGAGGCCCCACACTGAGCCAGGAAGAGCCAGGATTTAATCCCTGGGCTTGTATCTGATGGCAAATGCAGACTACCGCCTTCCAGCCCATCATCACTCCAGGAGGAGTCCACCTTAAGCAGATTCCTAAAAATGGTTCTGCAGGTCAGCTGTCAGAGCATCTTATACTAGCCCTGCAGCTCCTGGACATTTAAAAAGGTGGGCAGGAGACTGGTTCAAGGAACACCTGTAGAGTTGGTAAGCACAAGCCCTGCCCACTGCAGGAGGGACTCCGTCTTCTTCTCCACAGGCAGAAATGATTGCCAGCTATTGCAAAGCCTGCATCACCTGGGAAGGCTGGGGCACACAGCTGATGTTAATGGGGCTCCAGGATGCTATGGACCTTGGGGGTTTGTACCAAGGGGAGGTGCCCTCCTGCCAGGCAGCAGGGTGTCTAATCACAGCTCCACACCCTGTTGGTCTGTCTGCATGCCTCTGGATTGAGCTGGGAAGCATGGGAATGGCACCGGGCCAGCCCCTACAAGCAAGTGCCAGGCCTGCAGGTATCTGACTCTTTGAATACAAGCCCTGGCCTTCCTTCTGCAAACAGAGAAGGTGGCTGGCATCAGACACTGACAAATGGCATCGGCGGCTTGTCTCCCTCTGGTGCCAGGAGGTCTGATGGCTGAAGAGGAAGGGGGCTCCTCAGTGTCTGCGTCTGGCTCGGAGACAGGTGTGGCCCAATCGCAGCCCATCTTGCCTGAGATGGCTCTCGTTACATGCAGGGCATACCTCCCACTGCCCAAAGCAAGTAGAGCTAGAAAATCTATCTGGCACTGGTGAAAATGTAGACATTTAATTGCTCTTCTGCGATGGCCAGGCTTGTTTACCACTGTTTGATTCCAGGGTGGCCTGGACACAATGCCTAGAACGCCTGACTGATACAGACCTGTCAGCCAAGGCTACTGGGCTGTTTGGATTTGCTGCAAATGTCACTGGGAACTGCTTTGTTCACAGTGGCTTTTTTGCCCCTTAGCCAGTGGCAAATGAAGGGAAGTAAAGGAAAGTCAGAGTTTTGGGTGGCTGGAGCTGTTGTCCACACCTACCAGATTCAGTGGCACTCAGCCTTCAGCCATACTAGGTTCTCCCAACCTGCCCCTGGCCTTTCACTCAAAAACATATGGGGACACTCCAGGACTGAGAAACACTGGTGATGAACACGCAGCCCAGAACCCAGGCTCCATGGATTTTACTAATCTGAGAAGGAGCAGACAGTAATCAAGTGAACAAGATAATCCAGATAGCCACCAGACAATCAAGGAAACAAAATCACTGTGTCCCTGGGAATGGAGCAAGGCCAGGCCCCAGACTTCTTTGAGGAAGAATGCTGGTATGGGGGCCAGATGTCATGGGGCCAGTCATGGGAGATCTTGGGCAAGGATATGCAGCAAACTACATCCATAAGGCATCTCACGTGTCTTGCTCTGCAGGAGCCCAAGACAGGGAGGGTCCTGAAGATCTGCAGGAGTCATGTACCAATTTGGGGGTCAGAGTGGTACGGGTGGTGGCTCAGTGCCAACTCTCCATCTGCCCAGTGTCCACCAGTGGTTCCTAAGCATTTTGTGTAGGCGTTGGGGACACAGAGGCAAGCAGGACCTTCCTACTCTTACGGAGCTGCCATTCTCTTGTAGGTTTCCTCTGGGAGCCTGCGCAGGCTGAGCAACAGTGTGTGGTCCCTCCTGGGATGGCTCCTGTCCTCTGGATTCTGCATCTCCCTCTTCCCATGTGACCTCGCCCATACTATACCTTAAACTTTCCCCTGCTATAATATGCCAGAAACATTGCCACCTGGGCCTATGCATTTGAAGATTCCTCCCCAAGGAGTTCCAATGGCTCCCAGGATTACCTGCTTGGAATCACTGTGTAAATGTCACCTCCTGGTCAGGCCTTCCCAATCACTTCCACCCCCTGCCCCTTCATGTCATGACTCCTACCCACGCTATTTTCCATAGCTATCATCACCTTCTAACATACGTTATTATTTCCTCATTTGATGTTGGTTTTCTACCACTGCTAAAATTTAAATCCTACCTCAGCAGTGATTTTTTTTCTATCCATACTATAAACCCAGTACCTAGAACAATCACCTATAGTAGATACTCAAAGAATACTGCTGAATCAATCAGTACTGGATGAGGCCCCATTAAGCAAGAACTGGCTGTCAAGCTCCCCAAATAGTCACAGCATGGACCCAGCAACCCTCTTCTAGAAGTTCAGTCCTACCAAGCAACCTGAGATTTGTGTCACCATGCACGTAGGTGCTCAATCTTCACAACACAGTGTGAAAAAAACCAGGTCCAGGAGAACAGTAACTGGCCTTAGTTCACTCAGCTCTGGAGAGGCAGAGATGGACTGACTCAGGGAGGCTACCTGATGGTCTGTGTGCCCACAAGGAAGAAAGTGGTAAAACTAAGGAGGGTAGTCAGGACAGGAGCATTTGTTGTGGTAAATGTTCTAGGAGATGAAAAGTGATACCTGAGAAAAATTTAAAGTTGCACAAAGACAGACTAATGTTATAATGTTAATTTAAAAAATGCAGGAAATCAAAATTTTTGCAAGAGTTCTGCTCCAGCTCTGGGATACAAAAAGATTCTAAGGCTATCTATTAGAACATTGGGGGTCAGTATTGCAGTAACAAGCAATCCTTTCTCTTCCTTCTACTTTTTTCTGTTTCCCAAAATTTTTACCATGACCCTGGGTATTCACAAGGCCATCTACTACAGGGCTACTGGTGTGTCCTCCTGCACACACATCTGAGCCCAGAGAAGGCAGTGCCCATTCAGTGCAGTCTGGCTGCTGAGTTCATGGGTACTTGGGGAGGCAGCAAGAACAGGGGAGAGGGCCCCTGGGGGATGGACAGGGAGGGAGGGCAGGTGGTGAAGGATCTCAGAGCTGCCTGGGTCAGGTAGCCTGCTGCCATCTCTAGGCCATGATACGGTCTCTGCAGCTCTTTGGCTTTGCCTAGTGAAAGATGGGGCTGAGCAGAACCTTGAGGGTAGGAGATGCTCACAGCTACTTCCTGGCCTTAGATGTTTCTTACACTGCTGCTGTACCAAGAGCAGTAACTGAGAGGCACAAGCTTAAGAATTCACCGTGCACAACCTCCCGAAGGCCAATCCCCTGCTTTCCATCTTTGACCCTCTCTGGTCCCTCCTCCACAGTAGAGAGGCTGTTCTAAGGCACAGATGAACCATCTGAGCTTGGTTCCACTACCAGCAGTAGAGTCCTCTTATTCAGCAGTCAGGGACTGCATCAACCACCATGTCCCTCCCTCTGTGCCTCACCCCTGCTCACTCCCCACCCCTATCTTTAACCATGTTTCTAGCTCTAACCAAAAGCCATCAAGCAGGCCCTCCTAAGTAACACTTCCTTTGTCTCAAACACTCTTCTCACCCTTTCTGTATGGCCAACTCCTGCTCAGCTGTTGTCTCCATGGGAAGGCAAAGGGCTCAGGGTAGGTTTGCTGGATACAAACAAAGGGAATGAGCAAAGACTCAGGAGTGTAGGCAGTGAAGGGAAGAGAAATGCTCCAACAGAGCCTATGCCTCCAGAGCTAGGGAGTATCAGTCTGCAAGCCAGTGGTCCAAGGAGAAGCCCAGGCTCAGAGAGTGGCCACCCCCACCCCATGTGACCTGGAGCCTGGCTCCCCACCATGCAGGGTGGGCACAAGGGGAAACGCACTATATGTTTGAAGTTCATACTGTGGCCATCATTCCACAGGGCCTCAGCAGACATACCCTGCTTTTTCTTACCAAAACTGGGGGTTCTTGGAGACCAGTGGCCCTGTTCCACTCCAATGAGCCTAGATGGAGGAGGCAGAGGGGGAGGGCTGGTATGACCCCAGGGGTGATGTTACTGCCTGTGGCTTTTCTTGGGGACACTCTCCCAGGGCCTGTCTGGCCTTTCTCACTGAGTGCCAGCTCTACACAAAGGCACAATGGACTGGAGGCTGCTGGGTCTTGGCGGAGGCTGGGGGTAATCAGGGAAGAATGTGGGAAGTACAACTGTTTCCCAAGCCCTGGCTGAGGGTGCCGCCCTGACATAGCCATCAAAGGCCAGCAAATTGCCTCCAATTGCTGGTGTCGCTTTCATGTTGGGGGCCAGACTGGAAAAGGGGCCTCAATGCTGGTGGGCGGCTTGCATCCTCCCAGTGGGAACTGAACCCTTGCAAGTAGCTTGGGGTCACTGGCCCCTTGGTGGCCTGATGGGGCTGTAGCTAACTCTAGCCACTCCAGCACTTCCCCTTCCTGGACAAAACAACTTTGGAGAGAGTTGAAATGATAGGGCAGAAAGAGAGCCAGGGCAAGGGGCAAGGCCCTTTTTGGCATCAGCATTGTGTGATGATAGGATGGGCTGTGGAGCTCAGAGGGACAAGCCTGGCAGCTGGGCTGGGCTGGGCTGACGTATGGGGTGGCCAGAGCAGGGTGGCCATGGAAGGCCTTGAATTCAGCCAGGCCTTGAATCAGGACTGGATGCTTGTGCTGTGAACAGGGGGCACTGCCCAAAGGAGGGGACCTCCCTCGATGAGATAGCACTGAGCGCTAAGGCTGAGGTCCCTCAAACAAGGTGGCTGTAACTCCCAACCATTGAGCTCTAGTGTCATACTTCACTCAAGAGAGGAGTCTTTGCCCACCTGTCCCCAGTTATGAAGCCACCCAGAAGAGGTCACAGGTGATTACAGAAAGGTGGCAGCACAGGGCCTGACAAGATCTCCCATGTCACTAATGTGGCAAACTGTTCAGGATGTGCTGCTGGAGGTGAGGCCAGAGGTGGGCCTAGCTGTGAGGGAACCTAGGGGGCAGACATGGGTCAGGGTATAAGTACCCTGACACAGGGCGGGACCCAGTCATGTCCAATATGCACAGGGCTGCTATTGCTGCCCCATCCCTCAGGTGACCAGCTGAGGCACATCAAGGTGCAAGGACTTGCCATGGCCCACAGTAGTCAGTGGTAGAAGTGAAGTTTGAACCCAGGTCCCTCTGCCTGCCAGCAGGCCAGGGTAGTGTGGGCCCTATAAAAGCTTAGTTCTGGTCCTGGTTGGGTGGCTCAGTTGGTTGAAGTGTCATCCTGTACACCAAAAGGTTGTGGGTTCAATCCTCAGTCAGGGCACATACTAAAGTTGTGGGTTCAATCCCCATTTGGGTGAGTATGAGAGGCAACTAATCAGTTTCTCTGTTACATTGATATTTCTCCCCTCTGCCTCGCCACCCCATTCCTCTCTAAAATCAGTAAGAGCGTCCTTGAGTGAGGATTAAAAAAAAAAAGCTTAGCTCTGACAGAGGCAGCAGGGAGGGAGATGGCAGCACAGTGCTGGGATTGTCCAGTAGTTAGGGAGAGCTGGGTCAGCAACAGGGACAAGTGTGAATGTCATCTGGACAGAGAAAATCAGCTCACTTCCTGCTGAATCCCTGAATTGCTGGTGTCCCTTGAACTCCTCTATCTCTTGGTTAGACCTGTTTTTCTAAATTTATACTTGGAAATTGAAACCTTCAAGCTCCCCAGCTGATGTCGAGTACTGCCTGGTTTTCCTTCTTTCTCTTCTTACTGTGGATCCTGTATATAAACAAAGATGCAATTTGCTTTATAAAGATAAGGTGATTAAGTTTTTATCAGAGGTGTATTCTGCTGATCCTGCAACAAAGGGAATTAGGGGAAGGTAGAAGACAGAACAGGCCCTTTATTGGAATCAAGCTTTCGGAAGTTCTTGAGCACAAGCTGGACAGGCTCCACGCGGCCCCTTTCCTTGGGGAAGGGTGAGGCAGTGGACACCTGTACGCCAATTTTGATGTCTTAATGTTGCATAATTCCTCCTTTAATTTATATTAAGCTTCTTAGCAGCAATGATGAATTCTTCTAAAACAAAAAATCCTTTGCAGAAATCTCTCCCACACATTGTGTACATTGAAATTATAATGTAGTCAAGGCTCTGGAGATTGGGGGTCCATGGGGAAGGAAAAACAGTGCATTATGTGGAAGGAATGATTTTGTTTTACGGCAAAAACAAAACCATTCTAAAATAGGAAATGACTGGGTCTCAGGAATTGGACAGAGCCTCAATTATTAGGGGAGAAGCTGAAGCAAAGGAAAATCAGTTGTCACATACCGGGAGGGGATGGGGAGTGGGGGACAGCCACAATTGGTATTCGGCCCTTTGAAGGCAACTGTGAGGCTGATGTGGACCCTGGTGAAAATGAGTTTGACATCCCTGCTCTAGGCAGAGACCCAGGGCAGGCATGAAACTCACCTGGGCTGGGGCCAAATCCCCCTGAAGTGGCTGTGACCATTCCTGGTATGCAGTCTGGAAACTCAGGCAGGGTTCAAACCCTTGCCTAAATCCACACAGCTATGAGAGGGGAGCTCACCTAGCACCTTTGGTGACTTGCCTTGGGCTCCTTGAGGGTCCCTTCTCTCAGCACCCTGGAAGGCCCTGCAGGAGCAGGTTCTTGGCACCAAGGCCACAGGCTCTGGCCTCCTGTCATGAGCCACTAGGCTTCTGTTCCAACAGTTCCCTCTTCTGATCTCACCTTGGATGTGTTGCCAAAGAGATCCCTCCAGAACAAAACCTGATCATCCCTCCCAGCTTAGAAATTTTTCAGCCATTCCTCAGTGGGTATCCAAGTTCCTCTAAGCAACCCTTTATCAATTGTTTGCTGCAGACCCAGTACTTCCTCATTAGCACCATTCACTCCTGCACAGGGTCCTACCACTTAGACCTACAGAGAACCACACCATTCACCCCTGTATAGGGCCTCACCACTCAGCCTTGCACAAGGTTCCACCACTCACCTCTGTACAAGACCCCATCACTCAATCCTGCACAGAGCCCCAACACCTAGCCCTGTACAGGGTCCCCACCACTCACCCCTTCCCTGGTTCTATATAGGTGCTCTTTCAGCCTGGGGTGCCATGTGATGCTATCTGCCTGGCAAACCCTACTTTTGCTTTGGTTCTCAGCAATAGGCTTAGCATCTTGATTTGGCCCTCTCTGATGCTTTCTTGGCCTCCCTCCTCCATGAAGACCAAGACTCTATATACTCTGCTCCACAGCCAGACCTTGTGTCCCTAGGAGACAAGATACAGTCCGCAGCAGTAGCCAGCAGCTCCAGGAAAGGCCACTAATGGCAACTTCAGCCCACCTGTACTCTCATCTGCCAGTGGGCTGGGTCCTGAAAGCTGGCTCTTTCCCAAGGGCAACCACCCGCTCCAAGGGAGTCAGAGCTCACCCATCTGCCAGCCTGGCTCCTAATAACCCTCCCACAGCTGGATAGGTGAGTCAGACCCTGTCAATTTACAGGAGGCTTGGGGAGTAGGACATCAGAGGAGGTAGGGCTGGGGAAGAAGGCAGGAGTGCACTGGTCCTTTTGTCCCACGTGACAAGTCCGAACAGATCTGGAGGCCTTCTCCTCAGCACACAGGGGACTTAAACCCTAGTCTCTCCCCCTCAGCTCATGCTCCGTATCAGGATTAGCAGGAATGGCTATGTGGGTACCTGAGTTCAGGAGGAATGCGTTAAGCATTCCATGAGTGGTGGGTATACTGGGCAGGGGCTCTCCAACGTGTGGATGGAGCTGAGCTGCCTCTGCATGGCCGTTTCCAAAAGGTGAGCCCAGTCAGAAGTGTTCTTGGGGATTCTTTCTGGCTGAGCCTTGGGCTGAAGTTTGACAAAGTCTCTGGGTAGGGAGGGCTGGCTGGAGTGTAGGGCGTGAGCCTGGCTGGATGCCTGCTGTGTTCTGAAGGAGGGAAAGAGGTAGGGTGAGGTAGGCAGCATGATCACCATATATCTTGTAAGTCAGTCTCTAAGCAAGGGAGGTGACCACCTAAGGTTACACAGCTGGTAACCAGTGGGTGGTGATTCAAATTCAGGCCTGGGGCTTTATGAAGCCATCAACCTGCTGTAGGCCTGGAAGTTTGTCTATGGGACTGGCCACCCTAGGGCCCTGCTGTTTCTCTCTGGGACCAATGCTGTGGGAATGGGGCATGGGGCTGAAGTTGCCTTTGAGTGAGGAGAAGATGGCAAAAGGCATGGGTGTGGCATGGCTGGGGACCACCCCAATTCTGGCAGTGTGGGGTGGGCACTGGTGTGCTCTGGGTCCTAATGGTGGGCAGGTGGGTGAACCAATGGCCTTGGTTGCTGCATAGATAGATGCTGCAAGTGGCTGACTCACAGAGAGGAGGTCTGAAGTGGAAAGACTGTCTTACATGAAGTAGGCCCGATCCACACTGCCCCAAAGGTGGGCATCAGCCAGTTCTCAGTAATCACAAAAAGGGGACAAGCAGTAATCCCAGCTAACTTTGATGATACCTTCACCATATGCCAGGCTGTGTTCAAAGAACTCCTATATAGCAGTGCTCCTCAAGTCTACAACTACTCCCTGGGGGTACTACTTAGACACAAGGAAACTGAGGCACACAGGAATGACATGGCATGTAGAATGAAAACTCATTGGCTTCACAGCTGGACTCCCCTCTGCTCCACCACAGCCTGGCAACCTTAGGTGCTGGTTCTGACCCCACATGACCGTTGTCACAGGTGTACATGAGCTCACTTCTTTAACTGACCGTGGCTCTCTGAGGGCAGAGACTAGATCCCAGAGTCTAGCAT
The DNA here is from genome assembly GCA_004024845.1 of Tonatia bakeri. Lineage (NCBI taxonomy): Eukaryota > Metazoa > Chordata > Mammalia > Chiroptera > Phyllostomidae > Tonatia > Tonatia bakeri. Next base: position 35,345 of record PVIA01009426.1, on the reverse strand, counting down.
AAGACCTGGCCCAGGAAGGATTGAAAAAGTACTTTTTCCTCAACTCACATGAAGAGGGCACACTATCTACTCTATCATCAGAGATGGAAACTGAAGCCTAGAGATATGAAATGACTCTCCCAAGGTCACAGAGTTACTGGCAGAGAAGTAATCACATGTCCTCATTACTACATGGAAGAACCCAAGTTCTTTTCCAGGCAGCTGGAGGAAAGCAGCCATCTCTCTTCTCAAACAGCACTACACAGTGCTACCTTTGTGCCTGATTGATGGTTAGCCCAACTCTGCTAGCGAAGCACACATGTGCACACATGCCCATGTACATTCATATACACCAAGCACATACAGCATGTGCATGCACACACATGCATGAGCCTATGCTCAAACACACATATGTGCACACAAGTCTCTTCAACAAGAGATCTAGAGGGCAGGGGCCATGCATTCAGTAGGCTCTGTTCAGCTCCTGGAACACAGTGGCCACTGAGTCAGTCTTACTTACTACAGGAGAGGAACCAGGCCTTAGTGAGAGAGCTGTGTGGGAAGGGGATAGGCAAGGGATGGGTGATGTGGTGCTGGTGGAGCTCTGAGCCCATGGTCTTATCTAAAGGCCAGGCCATGTGACACGGTAACCTTACTGTCCTGATCTGAGATCTGCTTTCCTTCTTGGTCAGGATGAGGGATCATGGGAGTAAAATATGCAGCAGGCTCTCCTTCTAAAAGGCAGCTGCTGTCCCTGGGCTCTCCTCTCCTGCAGGTTCCCTACCCCTCCATGGACAGCCCCCAAGGCAGGCTTTGAAGGAGGGCATGACTCTTGGTGGCCTCCATGGAGACTGTCCCCACCACCAAAGAAGCAGAATTTTAATACTCCAAACACTCCTTAAAGTGTGTATACTCTTAAAGAGCAGTTAATCTTCAATTAAAATACCTACAGAAGAGACAGATAACTGGTTTAAAAGCTAGAGCTTACTGACAATAAAAATTCTTTTCATACTGCTTTTCTTAAAAAAATATTCCACATATTAAAAATGTCACTTTCATGATGGGAAAATCCTCATTCAGAATAATGAAGGTGAACAAAGGTCTGGAAGCAATCATCTTCCAGGGTCCATATGGGGTATCCTGAGTACTATATCAGCCCTGTTTCTAGAGTGCATACAAGTAGGGGAGAGCAATGGGCAGGGCAGAGGCTGGCTGTCCTTTCCAGCTGACAGGGAAGGGCAGGTGGTGAGCTTCAGTGGTTCCCATCCATGCCTTTGACAGCTATAACCTCCCATGGTTTACCTCCTCCATGGCTATGGCTGGGGTGAGCACAGGACGTCCACCCCTCTGCACAGGCACATAGGCCATGTGCACATGCACAGTGCCTCAGAAGAAGATCCCAGGCTTGGGCCCAGGGAGACTGGTGTGTGCAAGGGGTTGACCCCCTCACCTGGCATGCTGGCCCCCTTGCCCCATCAACACCTAGCATGCTCTGAGACCTGCTGTACTATTATTGTACACATACAGGGTCCATTTGACAGCCTTCTGCTGCATGTCCAATGGGCCTCAGGCCTGGGCTGGCTCTCTGCTCCTTAGCCTTCATGCTCATGTCACCGTGTGAATCCCCAGTGCCCAGCACAGAGCCTGGCATAGGGTGGTACCACTGTCTCCTCCTCACATCCTGGTGCTTCTCTCCCTGCACCTTGCATTTTAATTGCCTCTTGGCTCATCATCCACCAACAGCCATCAGTCCTGGGGCACTCTGTAGGCATGATGGGGATGGAGTGCCTTCCCTAGGCTCAGTGCTATTTCATGAGGTGCCGATGAGCTGGCACGGACCCTTGCTCACTGGTGTGTGTGTCCTCCTTCTTCCAAAACACTGCCTGTGGCTCTTTCCTGGGCAGAATTTAATGTCTTTGTGGCCACAGACTAAGATTTTTTACTGTGGCTTGGTGGAGTTATTTTATTGGGTTGACCAAAAAGTTTGTTTGGTTTTGTTCATAAGATAGCTCTAGTAGCACTTAGTTGTTTTTAATTTCATTTGAAACAATTTTATTGGATTGTATTGTGACAGCTGTCATATCAGTATGCATTTAAAAAAAAAAAACCCAAACAAACAACTTATCAAGACCTGGCTGGTATGGCTCAGTGGATTGTGTACCGGCCTGCAAACCAAAGGGTCACTGGTTCGATTCCCAGTTAGGGCACAGTGTCGGTTGTGGGCCAGGTCTCCAGTAGGGGGCATGTAAGAGGCAACCACACACTGATGTTTTTCACCCCCTCTACCTCCCTTTCCCTCTCTCTAAAAATAAATAAAATCTTTTTTTTTTTAAAGGTTTGTATCTAGATGCACAGAAACAAAAAAAATAATCAGGACTGAATTTTTGTGCAGCCATTTTAATATTGAAGGTGGAAGAAAATATGCAAAATTTTCAGCCAATTATGTTTTATTATTTCAAGAAAGGTAAAAACACAACTGAAATGCAAAAAAAAAAAAAAGATTTGTGCAGCATACGGAGAAGGTGCTGTGACTGACAGAACATGTCAAAAGTGGTTTGCGAGGTTTTGTGCTACAGATTTCTCACTGGACCTAGCTCCATAGTCAGGTAGACCAGTTAAAGTTGATAGTGATCAAATTGGGACATTAATTGAGAACAATCAACATTATATACCATGTGGGAGATAGCCAACCTACTCAAAATATCCAAATCAATAAAGTTATTGGTGAAATTAAAAAACCTGTCTTTTATTTTACAGAAAAACTAAATGGACTTTTTACCAACTCAATACATTGGGGAGGGCTGCCCTAGCATCTGGGGGAGTGTGCAGTACTCAGCTGGGAGTACTTCCAACCAGGTGTCTATCTGCCCTCAGGAGCCTGGGCTCCATTGGGCAGGAGATGACTGATCCAGGGTGGGGAATGTACCAAGAATAGTGCTGAGCTGTCTATGGTTTCTCTGTGCCAGGACCATTTTCTAGGCCTGGCCTTGCACTACAGCCAAAAATGTAAGGATCACAGGGTCATGAGCTCCCAGTGCTGCTGGGTATTTGGATGAACCCCTGAACCTCAGTTTCTATATCTGAAATGGGCCAAACCCCTTGTTCTCAAGTGGGGAACAACCCTTCAGAGAGGCAGTAAGTGAATATACATCAGACTCCTGCAGAGAGCCCAGGCTCTGGAGATGGTCTTTGTCTTTCCCAGCCCTGGAAACAATGCCTTTGTCCTTTCTGCTTTTGCAATTTAAGTTTGTGGTGGCCTTAATGTCAGGTGTCTGCACTACTGGTACTGAAGAGTGAGCTGCTACAAACTGCCCTATGCACACAGAAGAGTATCTGTACATGTGTGGTCCTTTGTGGGTGTCAGAGCAGGGGCTGGGGAAGGCCAAAGCTAGGTTCAGAGAAAGCCCTCATCCTCTGAAGACCATGACAGGCCAAAAGAAACCTGGGGGACCAAGAGACAGCAAATACTGGCAGAGCCCCAGGGAGAGGGGTTACACCCACCAGACCCTTCTCTGATGATGGCACCCCCTACTCCCCCAAAACCAGGCTGGCTCACACAGAGCTTTTCAGATAGCAAGACTGGGGCAAACCCTCAGAGTATCTCGTGTGTCAGGCAGGTCATCTCTATTGCCCTAAAAAGACTTGTCAGGTGGGCACAGGAGTAGTCACCAGTGTAGTTGCACACGTGTGTGTGTGTTGGGGGTGGTAATTGATGAGTAGCATCCCCTGGGGACTTGGAGAGCCTCCATTACCCTGCCCAGCTCTGTACAAAGTCCATGGCTGCACTGTTTGGGGGCATGGGGGTGGGTAAGGGCTGCGGGGTGGTAGGCCCTTGGCCTTCCCATCTCAAGGTTAGAGGCACCTTTGGGGTTTAGCTGGGGAGGCCATCCTAACTCATAAGGGTCAGAGGCTCTTCCACTTCTTGGAAAGATGGGAAGCTGGTGCTGCAAGGAGATCTCCACAGTTCGGGTTTGGAGATGATTTCATTTCTGGACTTTTGGAAACAATAAGCATACCAGCAGTCACTGTCTTCAGAGATCAGGACTTCAGCTGCTTGCCCAAGGCTGTGCAGTCTGTTCACTCACTTACTTGATACTACTGACTGAGCCCCTACTTTGTGTACAGCTCTGCACAAGGTACTGGGGCCATGGAGCCTACCTGGCAGAGCTTCCACTGAAACTATGACTTGGCAGAGCTTCCACTGACACTCTGACTTGGCCATTCAGCCAAGTCAGAGTATCAATGTCAGTATTGGTAGCACTCGGCAGAGCCTCATGAAGCTTTGATTCTTCACAGACGGTGGTCAGGGAAGGCCATGCTGCTGAGATAGCATCAAAACAGACGCTTGGAGAGGTGTGGGGGAGTCCCAGGAAAGAACATGCATGTGTCCACGGGTGTGCACATGCATTCCTATGTGGTATAGAAGATTTAGAGGAGGGATGGGTCTGGTGCTTGTTGGCAGGACCCCCTGGGTACTGAAAGGATCAAGGATGGCAGGGGAGGCTGCAATGGGCTTGGGTGCAGAGCAGACATGGAGTGTGGGTAGAGGGTAAGGCTAGGCTTTTAGCCTGCTCCGGTGTGCCACCTTTCCAGAGGGGCTAAGCCCAAGTGAACTCATATTCTGGCTAGGTTTCTCAATTTGACAGAAGTTCTCCACATGCTGCTCCTCCTTCTCTGGTGGTCAAAGTTCTAACCCTTCTATCTCCTAAAATAGAGACAAGGGAACCAAAGGTCCCAGAGGCCTTTCTGTATCTGAGATGAGTGACAAGGAAGGCTTTGTACTACTGTTCCAATCCTGCCTTTCCCACCCACATTCTAGACCACAGGGTCAAGTTAAGAGCACTCAGGTATGAAGAGGCTGCTCCCCTCACCTCAGCCCAAGCCTGGCTGCAGTTTTCCCTACATGCACACACACCATAGGCTCTGCTCTGCTTCATCCTCAGCCTTGTCTCTCCCTCTTCCTGCTCCTTCCCCATCTCACACCTATTTCTCCTACAATGCTTGTGCAAATGCCACCTCCTCTCCAGAATAAATGTTTTCAGAATAAATAAGAAAAGAACAAATGGAAAAATGTTAGAAGCCTCTATGCCACTGCACAGAGCCATACATTTGAACCCAGAATGGTCCACACCACTAATTTACTGGGCATCAGTTCAGGACCTTACATGGAACAACCCCTCTAAGTCTCACAATCTTGTCTTCATCATGGTCTTCAATTGTCAAGATACTATAAATTATATTTGGAGTTCTCTGAGAAGGCAGGAAAGCCCCCACTACATTTTCATGAGGGAAAACACTTCCCTAAGACATGGACAACTATAATGGTACAAAAGATTCAGGATCAGTGCCTTCTATTATTAAGTTATTTGGGAGGCAGTATACCTATTGTATCTGACTTCCCTGCCTCTAAAACCAAACTGCAATTTGACAGCACCTTGCTTGTAACTCAACAACTCAGCCATATTACCCATGCAACTCCCAGCTTTGTCTATCTGAGCAGCAGTCTGCCTGCCAATGTGGAAAAGAGGGTGGGACTGGATCCATGGTGGAGCCCCAACATGGGCTTCCTGTGTGCTCTCTAGACAGACAGTTCACCTCTTTCATCTGTGGCATGGGTACCATCTCTATCACAGTTGGTCAATATGAAGATCCACGCCAGACAAGGGGCATGGCGTGTAAGAGAAGTTCCACCAATGCCTGACCTTTCCCAGTGGCCCTGATGACAAAAGTGGTGGCTCTGAGAAATGCCTGGTCAGAGTTGTCACTTCCCAGTGACACTTGGGTCTGTTCTCAAGTGACCAGAGGGCCTTCCCCAGGGGCTCTGGACTCAGGAAACTGATATAGCTCACTGCAGCAACAAGATGCTTTATGTGAAGTGTTGACCCAGAACCTGCCTGGCATATGGGGAGCCCTCCCTAAATGTTGGTGTTCATCATCATTGCTCAGGTTTGTGGCTATTACTTCAGGTGCTCTATGTGGTGCTCCTGGCTGCCCTACCAGCTCATTGTGTGGGTGGTACCTGTGGCCCCAGTGTTGGCTACCCCAGGTGACTTGGCACACATATGCCCCAGGCCCGAGCTCAGCTCAGACCATATCAGACAGTCCAACCAGAAGATGGGGCTGTCAGGGCTAAGCCAATGCTCCCCTCTCCTGAGGCCAAGCATGCCAGGTTCCCTGTCAGGGTGGGTCCCTGAAATCAGTGTGTTAAATCAACACCAAAAATCTCCCTATTTTCCTGTAATGGACCATGTTTATGAGCTGGGCCTCCTGTAACCAGGTGGCCAACCCGTTGTGGCAGTGTGGGGTCAGTTCCCAAGTTCCCGGCAGGCCTTCCCCAGGGGCATGGCTTTGCCACTGACCACCATGAGGTTCAGGATAGCCACGTGAGCTTTCTGGGCTGGCTCCTTATCTGCAAACTGAGGCTGAACAGAATATTTGTGTCCCAGGTGGCTGGGAGGGTGCTGGGCAGGACCAGATGGGGAATGCTGCCTGTCCATCTCTCAGGAAGTACCTGCTAGAGTAGAGGACAGATTCATTTCCACATCTCCCCTGAATGATGAGGTCCTTGGGCAAGTGTCAGGGTAATGCTAAGTCCATTCACTGCCTAATCCCTGTGGTCCCTCTGCAGATCCTAGCCCCAGATTCCTTCTCAGTGGCTGTCCCCACAACTATAGTCAATGGACACAGAAAGTGGCCTCAGCCCCTGGCTCTGGCTGGCTCTCCTTGCCCAGAAGGCCTTCTGTAGTCTCTCTACCCAGCTGGCTTGTCCTTTAAATGGCAGTTCAAGCTGATCTCCCTGTCCTGGGATAGTCCCACTGTGTATGACAGGCCCATGGGCTCCTGAGGCTTCTGACCCTGTACAACATGAGGAAGGCAGGAGTGTAGGCAGTCCCTCCAGCTCAAAGCCCGGGAAGATAGACAGAGGTCACGTCAACTAATGAAAGGCCTGAAGCTTGTGTAGCAGGGCCGTGGCTTGAGTTTCCTCTGCTTTAGTCAGAAAAGCAGGAGAGTCCCCCTCCACTTGATGTCTCCTAGACTTGCACAGAGCACCTGCCTAGGGCACAGGCACCTAGAAATGGTAGGACTGGCCTACTCTCTGCTAGATACATTGGGTGCACCATGTGTAAATACACGGTCAAAGAGGAGACAGCCCAAGAAGTCAGAGTGGAGGCACTGCAGGGCTGTTGAGAGACTACACTGAGGAGATGGGGCCCTTGCTTAACAGTGGTGCCATTAAATTCAGGGAGGCCTGGGCTAGGCTGATTCCTTACCAAACAGTGAGCCTCTGGATGGGTGTTGGAGCAGGAAGGCAGCTGGCTAGTCTGGGCAGAGAGTCAGACCATGACAATCTATAAAGGACAATTTCAGGGCATTGACCTGTGGAAGCTCTCAGGCAAGGACAGATCGAGAGGAACCCAGAGGAGGGGTGTCAGAAAAAGCTTCTCAGAGAGTGATGTGGCACACTGGCACACAGATGCTATAAGCCAATAAGTGCAGACACGTGTATGAACAACTTGGGTGGAGGCCCAGACCTTTCTGCAGCTCTCCCAAAGAAAGAGAAAGAAGCTCTGACTGGAAATATTAGGAAGCAAAATGGAGCTCAGAAAAAGGATTTCATTCCCTGGGTTGTGGTTCTGAGATGCGGGCTTGAAAGGACTCCAATGCCAAAGTAATGGCTGATTTAAAATGGACGCTTGGTGGAGACACAGAGTTGTGACAGGCTCTGGGCAGAACCACCTGGAAGCAAAATGGGCCTTGATAGGTGCTTGGTCGATCCCTCAGCATCTTTGTCCTGGGTCCCTGCTACTACACCTCAACCCACCCACCAAAAAAATATCCACTGCAGACACCTAGGCCAAAGCTGCCCCTCTTACCTGTGGATTAGTTCCAGGCTCCAGAATGGGCCTGCCAGCAGCCCCCAGGGCCCCAGTGGGCATACTCTTAGCTTTAGACACACTGCTGGTGCCCACCTATCCCCCCGGCTTCTCCAGGCACCATGAAGGCTGCATCTCCAGACACTTTCTAGAAAGTCCCATGGTCCTTCTCAGTCTGCATTTGTCTGCTTGCCTTTGTGGAGCTTCTTCTCTGGGCCGTGAGTTCCTTGAGGGGTGAAATTGGAAGGTATTTATTTCTTAGCCCCAGGACCAAGCAGGGTTTGGCACATGCCTTTACTCAATAAATGTTTGGTGAGCATGTTGATTTGGTCTCTATCCTCATGGGGCTTACAGTAGATGCACCCAGTAATCTGTGGGTGAACAGAAAAGTAGCCAATGTCATCAGAAGCTAATAAGTACATGTTCTCCTCTACATGTGCTCTTATATTAATCCATTTACACAACAACAATATCCTATGAGTAACTTCTATTATTTCTTCCAATTTAGACAAGAAAAAACTAATGCCCAGAGAGGTGAAACCATTTACCCAAGAACACACAACTAAGTAAATGGTGGATCTAGAATCTTGATTCATTTGGGCTTGTAAATTAAAGGTTTCACCATTGGGCAAAGTACCTCTCATGTGCAATGAAAGAAAGAGCAGATGCTATGAGTGAGAAGACAAGTGAGCTACTTACTGAGACTGGGAGACCAAAGGAAGGTCCCTAGGTGAAGTTTAAAGCCAAGACCCGAAGGAGATAGACAAGGAAGCCATGGGAAAAGGGGATGGTATTGTGGGCAGAGGGAATGGTGCATGCAAAGGTCCTGAGAAGGGAAAAAGTTGAAGCTTCTGAGAAGTGAATTAAAGCTGGTATATTGGGGGAGGGAGAGTGAGGAACCTGAGCAGGGGGACCACTGCTCAGCCTGGAGGCTGCAAGCCACAAGAAGCTACCAGGGGACAATGTGGACCTCAGTGGACTCTAAATGAATGAATGAATAAATGCATTCTAGAAAGTTAGAGGAGAGAGCTGTGGAAATAAGGGTCAACAATATCATCTCCTAGATTCCTTCTTGGGGTTAATGCCCCTGAAGTGTGCTGGTCACTTCAAACCGCCTCTGGCTATCATCATCAAAGTCTACCTGAGAAGCCCCACCCCCTCCAGGGAGTCTAATAACTATCCTAGTGGGTGGGTAGGTGGACTGTGGCTGAGTCCCTGAGGGAGGCCAGGCCTAAGCACTGGTAGCAGAAGCTGGGAAAGCTGACAACCTTGAGGTCTGGCAGGGGCCTGACAGGAAGGCACCTGAAATGCTGACCTGCCCAGTAGCTGAGGTTAGACTGGGCTGGGTTAAGCTGTTGGACAAAGTGCAGAGGCTGAGAGTGCTGGGACCCACTGAGGCCTTGGGGGTACTCCAGAGAGTATATGAGTATGGGGGTGGGAAGGAAAAGTGTAGAGGAATTCTGCCCTTGACAAAGGTCAAGGGCATTGCTTATTGCCCCCAATGTGGTCCATGGGTTGGTACTGAGAATAACAAGGAAGAAAGAACCTAAGAGTCTCCATCCAAATCCCAATTACCTCTCTGCAGTTTTGGGGGAGCCCAGGTCCTAGGGAAATAGTCTGGGTGGGCTTCTATCTGCATGGGCTGTGTTGATCCGGAGCCTCCTGCTCCAGATCTGCCTTATTCCCACTACCTTCCCAGGCCCTGATCCACGTACCCACTTGAGCCTCCAAGTCTCTGCTTGTGACCTTCCCCATGCCCAGATGACTATCCAAGTGGTTCTCCCAATCCTGCAACTAGAAAAGTCCAGCCAAGACTAATTCTTCCAGGGAGTCATCTGTGCTGACTAGATAGCCCCACAAGCAAAAATGGGGACTGCCAGAGAAGCCCACTGGACAGGTAGGTGCTGCCTGGGCTTACCTTGCATGGATCAACACCAAACTGCCTTTTACTGATTGGAAGCCTCAGATAGGAAGGTTTCCTGACTCTCAGAGCCTCCACAGCCACATCCTCGGAATGAGGACAATGAATGGTGCCTGCCATGTGGACAGGAAAGGGTAAGTGGGATGGGAGCACCAAGCAGAAGCTGTCCCCTCAGCTTTGCTCAGCAGACAAGGTTTTTGATAGTACTGGAATGGCCCTGTCTGGCCTGGACTGTGGTCTGGGTCTGGTGTCAAGCAGAAGTGACTCAGGCAGTTCTCCTCTTTCATTATGAGGAGAAACCAGTGACCGTCTCAAATTCCAGGCTGGCATTTAGTTTCCTCATCTGGGAGATATATGGTCAACATGTCTTGCCACACAACATCTTTATTTCAGTCACCTTAAAGAGGACTTTTACTCTTTTTCCTTAAAAAATAGCCACAATAGCCCTGGCTGGTGTGGCTCAGTGGATTGAGCGCGGGCTGCGAACCAGGCATCTCAGGTTTGATTCCCAGTCAGGGCACATGCCTAGGTTGTAGGCCATGTCCCCCAGCAACCACACATTGATGTTTTTCTCTCTCTCTCTCCCTCCCTTCCCTCTCTAAAAATATAAATAAATAAAATTAAAAAAAAATAGCCACAACAATGAGAACTGTCAGGACATGTGGACATTTTTACCCAAGGAAAACTCATGTGTGGGGGTCAAAGGGTAAGAGGTGCTGCCTCTTCCCTAAGCTAACTGGATCCTGAACCAAACCACTCCCAGTGCCCATGGCTCCATGGCAAGGTACAGTGTTGGAGGAAATAAATGCACCAAGGACAATGGCAGAGCCACCTACGGTCTCAGGGCCGAGCACCTGTCCCCTCAATACCTGATTCACTTGCCTGAGACCTGTGATAGTTCATAGACACACTGAGCACTGGGAAGCATAGGCCTCAGATGCTGGGGAGGGTAGATGCCAGGTCTTAAAGGAAGCCCTGCTGATGGCTGCAGAAGTGAGCATCCAGTGGGCCCAGGACCTCACACAGCCTCACCTGAGTCTGCCTGCCAGGGCTCACTGCCCACAGTCTCCCATAAACCTCACTTCCTTCATTAAATCAGTTGTGTCACTTGTCATTGTACAGCTCCTTCTACCTATCTCAGCTGATACCAGGCCCCAAATGCAGCTGCCCACATCGCTAGGGGAAGAGAAGTGCATTTGGGAGCTGCAGGGGACTGAATGGCAGGGACTGACAGCTCGCTCATTTGTGGGGATGTGCTCAGAATGAACAGAGTATCCTGTGTTTCATGAGAACTGGAAATCTGGCTCATATGTTATCCCTTCTCTCCCTGATCTAAACTTTCACCTGGCTAGAATCCCTTTTTACCCATCAAAACTCTTAGATGACCCACCCAGAACTTCCTAAATCTCTTCTCAGCATCACTATATTTTTGCCATTCCCATTGCTACCACCTCTATTACTTACTAAATATTTCCTTAAACCAACTCATTAGTTCAACTAAAAAACATTATATGATACCATAAGCTGGCACTCAGGATACCTTGTCACCCACAAAATACATGTACAGACATGTAAGTAGGAACATTATCTGTAAGCTTGTTTGTGTACCACCTTGAATCCTCTTGCATGCTCCCAAGAGGATCTAAGTAGTGTGCTGCCAAAATTGTCTCCTGGGCATTCCTTCCTTAGCAGGTTCTCAGACCAGCCTGCCTGTTGCCATGGGACAGAGTTGGGGATGCTGGGCTCAATGCCAGCCTCAGAGGTTACCTATGGCCTTGCACAAGGCTCTCCTGCTTGGTCAGTGACTTTGGTGGAAAGGGACTTAGAGTCAACGAGGCAGTGCATGTGCAACAGCCAGTGCACGCACAGCCCACAGGAAACATTACTATTCTTGACTGATGGCAGGGCTCACTGAGTTTGTGGAAGGAGACTATAAACTCTATAGCTGCAGTCATAATCTGGCTGCCTATGACTCAGATTAGGCCCCTAAAGATTCTTTAAAAACAGCAGATCAGTTGCCAACATTTAAAAATGTAAGCCTGCATTCCTGGGACATGTGGCCTAAGGCAAGCATGGGCCCCTCCTTCAGACAGGGCTTGGTCCCTAGTAACTGCTATCAGTGCTCCCCCTAGGTCAACTCATCTACACTACCAACTTGGTCCCAGTGGCATTCTAGTTTGCTGGGTTCAGCTAAAGGCTATAGAGCTATCATGTTATATGTCTGAGCTATGGAAGCCACTGATTGGTGGACCCTGGTGGGTGTCTGATGAGCCTAGAAGAATCCAGAGTGCCTGCTACACTTTGGGGTGGCCCAGGAAGATGTCAGAGGAGTAGGAAGCTGGGGTGGGACAGAGGAGACTAGGAGCTGTGCTCTGCCACCAGGTGCCCTTTCTCTGATTTCTGAGCATTATAGGGTTTGGAGAAGTCACAGTGGTAGGAAGGCATTTGGTACTGCTCCTGCCCACATTCATACAAAACCTCAGGGTGGCCTGGGACCCCACTTTGCTGCTGCTACTACTGTGAGGGCAATCCCAGGCAAGCCCCATATCTGTATTTGTGTCCTCTGTAAACGTGGACAGCAACACTACCTTCATCAGACCCCCCCTCACCAGACCATGGGGAGAGAAGTAAGGAAATCCCCAGTGCACTTGGTCCGGCAGGGACTCAGAAACACCACTGAAGAGGAAGAGGAAGCTCTACTACACACGGCTCCTCTCCAGCCTTCGCTGCATTCATGCACATGAGTGACAATACAGCTACCTCAGATCCTACACCCTCCCCAGCAACTAGTACACATGTGCATGTGTGTATGCATGCATGCAGGCATGCACATGTCTGTGCATGCTGAAGGGAGATAGAGTGAACAAGCATGCCCCCTTAACAGGGTTGCTGTGAGGCCTATGTGAGTTAGCAAAGCCACCTCAGCTTGTCTGGGTCCTCAGCATTCACTCAGTCATTGTGTCTGATCTTATTTCTCCCTGCCTTTAGAGCCTGAACTTCAGGCACCTTGACCTTGTGTCCCACAAAGAGGCCCATTGGGTCTTCTGAAGGCTCCCTAGGCTTCTGACAAAAGACTCTTCACAGACCTGCCATCTCCTAGAGGGAACCCTAACCTCTTTAGGAGTCAAGGTGCCCTGGTTCCCCCAAAGCCCGACCACTCTGAGCAGTGGGAAAACCCTCTCTCTGAAGCAATGCCAAGACCTCCTGCCTGGAACACCCTCCCCCAGGTGGTTTCTCATACCCTCCAAGGCTGAGCTCAATGCCACCTCTTCTGAGAAGGCCCAGCTGCTGCTTCTCTCTGTGCTCAGAGTTGCCTCACCCTCCTTTCTGGGACCTACCATTCTCATCAGAGACAAAAAAGAAAAATGCTGGCCTGGGAGCTGACACCAGCCTCCCTGCATTTCTGAAATATTTGAACGACTCACTAACCTTTAAACTCAGGACATTAGTATAATTCTGCACTTCAGTTCGTCTCAAAAAAGCTATCCTATTCCCACCTTGCATCAGTGAGGTAGAACAGGCTGCGCTGCCCTTCATGGCCTGTGCTGTGCCTGGAGCCACCAGCCACTTTCTATCACTGCCATACACTGCTTCTTTTACCCTAGACTGGCTCCCCTCTTTCAGGTGCCCTGCCCATCCATGAAAGCACCTGAGTTGGCAACTGGGCAGTATAAGCATCTGAGCCTGAGTCCCTTTCCCCTATCCTACAGCCCCAGGGCTTGGCAAAAGGCCAGGAGGGATGGGTGCCAGCCAAGTGCTGGCTGATATCTGTTGAGCAGGGTTCAGTCCAGGCTATGGCAGCCTGAAAGGGCACATGCTATTTCAGTGTTTTTCTTCCCGGGGAATCACATGTAACAGCCAAGAGCTCAGGCTGACCACACAGACTGCCAGGATCCAAACACTGGCTGGGGCTCTGGTCAGCAGTGAGGCACAGCTGACTCTGTGCCTCAGTCTCCTCATCTGAAAAATGCAAATGGCCCTAGCATTTTACATGATATTTGTAAGGCCTGAGTGAGTTAATATAATGGAAAGCACTTAGAACAGTGTCCAGTACAAAGCAAGGTCTGAAAATATAGTAATCATTTTTTTTTATTATGCTCCATCATAATCACCTATGGGTATCTACCATGTATCACTCACTCATTCAGCACATCTCACACATAGCTCCTGAATATATGCAAGACTTTAGACCCTGTTCCTGGTGTGGGGGATATAGCAACATATGGGTTAAGTTTGCAAGGGGGACAGATTTGCAACCAATAAAGGAGAAAATGTCCAAGCATGATTAGCGCTATGAAGGAAGTACAACAGAGAGAGAGTGATGGCACTGAGTTGAAGGCTTGGGGATGCTATTTTGGATGGGGTGGTCAGGGAGGCCAGTTTGAGGCCTCAAAGACAAGAAGGAGCTGTGTGAAAATATCTGAGGGAGGAGAACAAGAGGGGGCTTCACTTAGGACCTCTGGAAGGCAGGAAGGAGGCTGGTGTGGTGGGGAAAGCGTTGGGCAGGTGAGGCTATGCAAACATCATCTTGGCAAGCCAAGGTGATCTGTCTCTCAGGGAGGCAGCAGATGGAGCCCCAATCTAGCCTTCACCAGCTTCCTTTGTAGACAACTAGGAGCTGAATCCAATGTGCCTCTAGCACAAGGCTGAGGTGGGCAGTGGGCAAACAGGAGGGAGATGGGTATGTGTTATATTTTCTTTTCTCTGTATTTCCTCTTTTTTCAGGTTCATCCTAGTATGGTTGTGAGGATATGGAGGGATAAAGGGCAAGAGTTGAGAGTGGCAGGAATTAATGAGCTCAGAGTGCAGTATGCTTTTGGAGAGGGTGAGGGAAAGAGGACTCCTTTTGCCAAAACAATATTCAATTTTTTAAAAAGGCACCTACAAAGCCATGATTAAGCTTAGGGCCCTAAAAGAAACCCATAAAATCAAAAAAATATTTATCTGGAAGGGTGGTAAGTCCAATAAAAGTTTTATGAATGTTTTACAATTGCCCTGTCAGGAAGCTGGCCTCTCACTCACCTCCCTCCTGCAAAAAAACAAAACAAAACACACACACACACACACACACACACACACACAGTCACTGGTCCAGACACACACACTCAATGACCCACATATACTCACTGGCACAGATCCACAGTTATGGCACACACACACACGTGAACATATATAGACTTAGACACACCTGCTCACACAAGCTCCTCTGGTATCATGTTTCTCAGGTGAGCATGAGGCTGCTGGGAGAGGAGGTGGGAGGCAGTACTGCCTCTCTTTGAGCTCGTACAAATCTGCAGGGATCTGCACCCATGGCCCGGCTAAGAGTGTCAGCATCTCAGCTCTGGGCACACTTCCTCCTCCTTTGCCATGTGTTCTGGCTCTTGGCTGCAGTATATCTTTGGCAGGTGCAAGGCCTCAGGTCATGCTGTTGTTTGTGTTCACAGCAGGCCAGCTGGCACCCCAGCCTCATGAGAATCATCTCAAGGTCTTGGTGTTTGAAGGAGGCTTTCTGATTTGAGGCCTTGGATTCCTCTCCTCTAGCAGCCCATGAGGCCAGCCTGCCAGGGCCTTTATTCTTTGTAACAACCCAGGAGAGTGTTGCGGTTCCCATTTTAGAGAGGAAGAAACTGAGACTCCAGGCCCTTAGCTAAGGTCACCCAGGAAGTGGGCTCACAGAGACACATGCTCAGGCCTGTCTCTGGTGGCTTCTCTTCTCCTGAGGAAGTTGTGAAAAGTCCCATAGCAGGCCCAGATGCAAGTTAACCCCACTGAGCTCTCCCACTACTCACCCCCACCCCTGGGCCCAGCCACAGGGCCTTTACAGACTTCTCTTGGCCACCCTAGTGAACTTGCTGCAATATTACTTTCTAAAAAGCACTCCAGGTTCCATCTAGGCTCCATAAAACTCCCCTCTCTCTATGACACTTGCCCTTCTCTTCTGTGACACTCATCTATCTGGAAGCATATGCTATTGTGGGACTGACTATCCATTTTGTAAAGCTCCAGGAGGACAGACACTGAGCAATTTCTCTTGTCATTGAGTCCCCAGCCTAAACCAAAGGTAGATGAACAACAGATGAATAAGCAGGCATCAGGCTCCAGAGCCTGGAGGTGTGGGTGACTTCTCCAAAGTCTGAACTGGTCATGGGCTGGTTTCTAAAGGTAAAGGCTGACATTGCTCAGGCCACTATAACTCAGGTTTGCCTCATTAGAACTTCACCCTAGCCTCAGAGATCAAATCTTCCATTGCCTGAGATGAGACCTAGCCCCAGAGGCCAGTTTCCAGCAACCACCAATCCCTTGTCTAACAACAACAAGAACCAGCACTCAGGCAGAGGACTAGTAACTACACACAAGGCACCCACCAGGTGCTCCCATGTCCCGACTCCGGATTTGTGAAATGAGTGTGTTGGGGTGGGGGAGGGGGTCCATTAGAACCTACAGCTGTTAGACTCTAAGTTTCAAATGGAAGTGGCCTCTAGCAGAAATTGAACAGAACAAACCAGGAGCCCAATTTCTGATTAAATGCCCAATTTCGCTTCACTCTCAACAAGAGTCAGTAAGAACCTCCAGCTTTACTTCGCTCAGGAGGCTGAAAAGTTCCCTACAAGGTGTGGCTATTTAGGGCCAATCCTAGTCCTCCAAGAAACCAGGTTGAGCACAAGCTTCTAAAAAATTCGACAATGGCATGCCTCAATTGGTAAGAAATGGTAGGTGAGGTAAGGCAGGTGTTTGTGGGGTGAGGGCAGAGAAGAAGCTGGCAGATGTATAGATGGGCACTGCTACCTGGCCAGTCCTTGTTCTGTCCACAGACACTCACACTCTAGGGTCAATCACACTCCCAGCACTTACCTAGAGAAACATTCTGATACTGCTCTGCAGAGGAGAAAGTGGAAACCACCCACCTGTCCTCAGTCAGGTAACAGGTGCACAGACTGGTGCATGCAGACTATGGGATAACATATAGCAGTCAAACGAGTCAACTAAAACTGTTGACTAGAACATCAAGTTCTAAAACAAAAACAGCAAGTGTTCTGAAAATACCTGATTCATGCAAGGCCAAGTATGTAAACACTTAAAACACACATATAAACCATCAACACTGTTATGTAGGCCAAAAAAGCATGTATGGGCATGAAGCCCCCAACTTATGAGAGTGGATATTATCTCCAGGGAAGTAGGGAGCAGAGTTCCCTTTATTAGCAAAATTCTTTTTCTTAAAGACAGAAAGAGAGAGAAAGGGTGTGAAAGATTTGAAGCATGACATATGTGTTTGATCTTGCTGATACCAGAGTTGTCTATTCTGTTCTGTATGGCCAAAAACAATTTTTATTTTATTTTAATTATTTAATTAATTAAATCAAGTACTAATTAAAAGGAGAAATAAGTGTAAGGGACACAAGATGTAGGCCACCAGCTGTGCTCTGGGCAGTCCCTACCTAAGCACATGCATGCTCAGAGCCTCAGTTTCTTTACTGTCCACTGGGGATAATGAAGCCAGTCCCAGACAGCTATCATGAGACCTGATTGTGCTTATATGAGCCGAACACCTGAAACGTCTGTGACTGAGAACCCAGCTGGTCAGGCCTACTACCACGTGAGGCCAGTTATCTCTCTTGCTCCTTATAAACACTAGCCTGAGAAGGCAGAAAACCACAGACTCACTCATGGGATACCCAGGGAAACAATGCAGAATCAAAGTGCTATGACAGAAGAGCAGTGGATATACAATGGGAACAACTGATGGGGCTCAACCTCATTTAGAGTCAGGTAAAGGTTCCTGAAGGAAGCTGTGACCCCAAAAAGATACTTCCTCAGTCCTCATTTTCCCTTTTGTTCATGAACTGACTTTTAAATAGGTCTCAGGCCATGAGCCTATGTTCGCTGCCAGGGCACCTACCTCCAGAGAGCCTCTTCCTGGGGGCCCCATTCTCACTATGGCCACAGTGAGAAGCCCCTGGCACCAACCTATGTGGATGACATGGAACCATCCCAGGGTGAGGTTGGCAGGCAGATGGTTTCTGTCCATTGCGCTGTGTTTATGTTCATTGCAGATATTTTTAACATATTGTGTTACTCCATCTATCTTTGTGAACGGTCAGTCTTATAAAATTCTTTTGATGATGTTATTTTTTCTTGCCTTAGCTTTATCATCTGCAATTATTTATAATATCATTGTCTTTGTTTCAAACACTGGGTATAAACATTGTTGTAACAGTTCCTCAATGAGGTTCATATAATTTTTACAATTGCTTTGAAATGCTTCAATGGCCAAAGAGGGAGGAGTTCGGTCATTTGGGGGAAAAAAGACACCCCGAAGTGCTCTCTGCTCTTGGTAAAAGGTCCTCCTCTGTCAGGATGGCTTCCAGGAGAGGCCCCATTAAGGGTGATCCCTCCCAGAAAGCTGGGGCAGCCTTGAAGGGTAGGCGTTTGGCAGCAGCTAGCTGGTGGCTGGATTAGGTTTCAGAGTGCCTTCCGCCTAGATATTGACGCAAAATTCACAAAGGCCATTGTCAGGGTAAGATGCCAGTGAGAAAGATGGATGGCTTGTAATAATTTTTATTGAGGTTTTTCTGAAATCTCAACTTTTACCCCTCACCTCTTTTCAACTCTTTTCTCACAACTCTGTTTTCTAGAATCTCCTTGGCAGCCAGCTGGTATGCTGTGTGAGACAGAAATGCCCATGATGGCCTGGGGAGAGTCTACCCTCACCTCAGGGTCACTGGGGACTATCCATAGTTGCCCCTGATGAAGCCAGCTTTGGTTCTCTCTGTCCAGGGAAAGTTAGCTTTGGAGAAGTTGGCTGTTGGAGTAGGACCAGCCTGCAGTTCGGCCATAGCTGGCCTGGTATTTGGGGGAAAAGAGAGGGTTACCTGAGCTTCCTGCCCCTGTGCCTGCTTTCCTACGCTCACTGTGTATTATCAGGGGCTTCCATGGCAGTTTGCCAGCCCCTCTGGATCACAGCACCATGCTCCTCCTCAAACACAACTCAGATCCTGGCTTCCTCTGCCCACACACCCTCAAGTAATTCTCTAGTGCCTAGAAGTGAGCCCTTGCCAGTCTACCTCCCAGCCTCACACCAAGTCCCTTTGCCTTACTCTGTGCCTCCCAGGTGGCTACGTGTGCCAACCTGCATGCCTTCCTTGGATGGTGACAGGCCCTCAGGATGCAGGGGTACACAGACCTGTGAGCCCTCTGTCCTCAGAGAACTCACAGGTTATCCTTGCGTCTAGCATTGTCCCTGTCCTCACATGGTTCACAGATGGTCCTAGAATCTGGCAAAGGATGACTCAACCTTCAGGCTCTAAGAAGTCCCCTAATCCTTGGCCTTCTCTTGCAGTGTCTCAGATGGACCTCCTCTACAGTCCTGACCAGAGGTGGGTGATAGAGCTGCCTACTCATGACACAGCCATACTGCCTGAGGACTAAGTGCTCGAGGATAGGCCCTGAGTCTGGTCTCTGGGTTCAGGACTTAGCATGGGCCCATGAGCAGAGGGATTTGCACTGGGTGGAAAAGAGAGTGTCCTGATGCCTTTGGACCAGAGCTGTGGACATTGCAGTGGACAAAGGGCCACCTTGATAGCAGTGCCTCTCACTTGCAGAGGGCTTAGGGAGACAAAGTTTACATACCTTGGGGGATCCAAAGGTCAGGATCCAAGAGGTACTCAGACCGCAGGGTTGGAGCTGGAGGTGGGGAATTCTGGCAGGCATATATAAACATGCCAGACCCTCTTCTCTACATACTTGTTTCTTCTAATTTTCTTTAAAGAAACTTGGATGAGGCAAAATGGTTGACCTCATTAATTACCAAAGAAATGCAAGTAAAAATGTCAAGTTGCCATTTTTCAGGTATGAACTTAGCTAGGATAAATAACAGAGGTCCAGCCCATGCTGGTGACATGGTAGCAAAATAGATGTTGTCAACAGTACTGATGGGAGTATCAAATAATGTGATACTTTCGAAAATCATTTTCTCAGGACTTTTCTAGAACTTTTAAAATGTTTACAGCATTTTCTTTTAAAAATAAGAACAATTCGAAGAGATCCAAGATGGTGGCAGAGTAGGTGAACGCTACACTAACCTCCTCCGAGGACCAAACTGGAATCACAACTAAATTATAAAAAAATCATACTGAATAAGCAACGGAACACTACCTGGATGGAAAGAAGCCTTATAACCAAGAACTTATGGAAGAAACCACATCACCACAATGAGACTGGTAGGAAGAGCAGAGGTGCAAGAGGGCTGACAGGGCTCCTATGGTGGCAGCTATTTCAGCATTGCAGGGGGGCTCCCCCTGAGAAACGTGGGATCCAAACCCCAAGCTGGGCTCCCCAGCCTAGAGCAACAGAATTGAGAAAGGAACCCAAATAACATCTGGTTGTGAAAAACAGCAGGGTTTCTGTCTGCCAGGGAGTGACAGCTAGAGATGCAGAGAACCTCTTAAAGAGCCAACCCACAGAATTTAATTTGCAGCCACTTGGGCTGCAGAGGAAGAAGGGCAGAGTGCACCTAGAGCTGCGAGATAGTCTGGGATTGGTGGCTTTGGGGAGAGAGCTGAAGGGTCAGCAGACAGGATCCCTGTGCCGAGTCATTCCGCATCTGCAGAAGCCATCTTTCTTGGGTAGAGCACTCCCCTGCAGGTGGCATCAGTCTGAGGGGAAGCAATACCCCTACCTGCCCCCAGGAATACCTCTGGCCCTACCCTGCAGAGCTTAAGCTGAGCTGCAGAGGAGTACAGCTAAAGGCAATTTCAGTGTTTAGTTTAACAGAAAGCCTGCAGGCAAAGGCGGATCTCTGGGAGATTTCAGCTGACCTCCCCCAGTCCCAGTGTTGGTAAAAGTTGGCCTTGGCGCACATCTTGGTTCTTTCTGCATAAATCTAGGCCCAGCAGAGGGAGACAAGCTGTGGATCACTGATAGCTCCAAATAGGTTGCCCAGGGCCAGTCACAGGCAGCTTGTGACACAGGGCTGCCCCAGAGTCTTTGAAGATCTACCTAATACATAGAAACAAACACCAAGAGGCAGCCAAAATAGGAAGACAAGGAAACAATTCCCAAATAAAAGAACAAGAGAATTCTCCAGAAGAAGTAAATGAAATGGAGGCAAACTATTGATCAGATATAGAGTTTAGAGTAATGATTATAAGGATACTCAACAGCATGAAGAAAGACATAGACACCATAAAAAAGGACCAGTCAGAAATAAAGAATGTAATATCTGAAATAAATAATACACTGGAAGTAATATACAGAAGCTTAGATGAAGCAGAGGATTGAATCAGCAAATTGGAAGACAAGGTAGGAAAAAAAAAAACCCAAGCAGAGCAGAAAAAAAAAAAGAATTAAAAAAAAGGAGAGTTTAAGAAACCTTTGGGACAATATGAAGCATAACAACATCCACATCATGGGGATACCAGGAGAAACAAGCAAGCAAGGGATTGAGAACCTATTTGAAGAAATAATGTCCAAAAATTTCCAATGAAATAGAGCCAGACTCATAGATGTGAGCAGGTGCACAGCTAGTGGGGCGGGGGTCAGGGAGATGGAAAGATCAAGCAAAAAGGAAAAAGGACTCATGGATAGTGATTGTGAGGGGTGAGGGGTATAAGGGGGGTAGATGGTAATAAAAAATACAATTAAGAAAAAAAGAAAACTTGAACTTCTGATAATTTTTAGAAAGAACTGTATGTACAAAGATGTTCCCAGCAATGCTATCTATGATAGAGAGAAGTTGGAAATACCTAAACATGCAACAGATGTCCGTGGTACAGCCTAGGGGGATGACTGCAACACAGCTCAGGTTTACGGGCACCAGCTCAATGTTGGGTACTGTGCTAGTGGGTAGGCGCTTTTACATCTCACTGCATATTTAGATCTCACAGCCCCCATGAAGGGCACACCCTTATCCCCATCCTAAAGATGAGGAACTAGGGCCTGGAGGGATCTAGTCATTCACCCAAGGTTATAGATCTGGTAAGTTGTGGGGCTGAGGTTTGAATGTAGGCCTGTCTGAGGCCAGAGCCCAAGCTCTTAACACTGCACCTTAACACTGCTCTTAACACTGAAGATTACAGCATCAACTAAAAAAGGAGAACAAAACTGTATAATTACAGTAATTGGAAAGAATCAAACACAAAATTGTATACATTATAACCTCTAGGCTACATAAAAAGAAGACTTTGCAGAGAAAAGACAGAAGAAAAGTGAAAATATTAATGATTGGACTATGGGAGACATTTTTTCCTTCTTTTTATTTTTCTTTAACATGCAAATTTCATTGAATGAGATTATACTACTTCAGGCTATAAAGAAAGTTTGTGACTTTTTTCCAAACCATGTAAAACATCCCATTTGGAAGCAGTTGCCTGGTGTCAGGCCTGACCCCTGTGCAGGAAGGTAGTCTTACTGAGACAGATAGAAGCCTTCTTTCCCCAACTGACAGTGAACAACTGTCAGCCTGCAGGGTCAGGGTCCCACCATATGCTTGGGAACAGAATAATAACCTGTTCTTGCTACAGGTTCTAAGGGGAATTCTCTCAAATTGCCCCAGAATCATGACTATTGCCCACTCTGCTGAGACTTCTGAGACCTGGATAGGCCATAGGCAAATTCTGACATCCTTAAATGCTTTTGATTTCACACATCAGTGGGCCAGGGCTGATGAGAATGAATGAATTTATCCTTGCCATCAGACCAATCGCCATGACTGGGGAAAGGGAAGGTTTGTAACAGCTAAAGGGCAGGGGTCCTTCCTAGCTCACCATGTATATACCATGGGACCTCCTGTGAGGGGCCCTGAGGACAGAGGGAGACTCACCTAGGACCCTCAAATTAGAGAAGCTCACCTCTTGAGGAGGCTCCCAGGGAGACAAGTGAGAGACCACAACAATCGTGGTTTCAGGAAAAGAGGTTGGCTCAGGATGCTAAGGGGCCCTGCAAAAGGTACCTCTCAC
Source organism: Tonatia bakeri (assembly GCA_004024845.1). NCBI lineage: Eukaryota > Metazoa > Chordata > Mammalia > Chiroptera > Phyllostomidae > Tonatia > Tonatia bakeri. Next base: position 12,615 of record PVIA01009426.1, on the reverse strand, counting down.
TCTCCTGAGGCTGAGCAAAGTCAGGGGTGAAGGGAAGGCCCACTCCAGCAGTGAGAAAAGCCTGGCACAATCACTGGGCACGTCTGTTAGCAGCAAACATCTGTACTTCTGCTACTTCTTGCAATAGCCCCTGGCTTTCCTTGGGCAACAGAGGATGAAGCAAGGTTCACCTTTGGGTCCAGGAGCAGCTATGAGTCAGGCTGCCCTGCGTGTGCCCCCAGCCTTGGTGCTGGTCTGGAGATGGGCATGGGGCACTGGCTACTGGGACTACTGGGAGGCAGACTCCTTCTCTCCTAGATTTGCAGCTGGGAAGAGCATCCATGATGGAGTCTGGCTTCCTCCACTGGAGAAGGAAAAGGCTAAAACTGGAGTATACTGGCCAAAGTCCTCCAATCTAAGAGTTAGGCTATGCCTGAATACAGTATCACTAATGGACTTCTTCAGCTACATGGGTCAACAGAATTAAGGCTTCAGTAGTCTGTTCCTCAATCCCACCTGGCTTAGTGCAGGGTGATGGTCCAGAGCATCACAGGGACATGCTCATACATATGGCCCTGCAAAAGGCAAGTGGGGACAGAAGACTGGAGGTGGCATCTGAGCAGAACCCAGAGGATCCAGCACAGACAGCAGAAGGAAGGACAGCTGCTACAGGCCCATGCAGGGCTGAAGGGCAGCATGTGGGCCAGAGGGACAGAGAGGGCAGGAGCTGCAGACCATGCAGGTAGATGGCTGAGTGGGAAGGAGTGAAATATTACGCTAATGAGTCTCAACTCTGCTCCATACAAGAGGGAATGGTCATGGCAGACCCCATGATGAGTGGCTCTGTGCCCACAGTGAGGGGATTATAGGCCAGGGACTAGTAAATCAGGAGCTTTGAAGACTGGCAGAAGTACATGCTTACCCAACTATCAGATGCCGGCAAAGGTAATCTAAGAGTCTGAACATTTACCAGTCCCCAGAGACACACAGACATAAACTTCATGTCTTACCCTATGCTTCTTTCTCAAATGACAGCCTGCGGCCTCCATGCACAGAAAAGAAACTCACACTTACTGAACATTTACAAGAAGCCAGACACTTTATAAACATTTTCTTACTTACTCATCTTGACCCTGAAGGAAAGGAATGCTCCCCTTTTTCATGCTGGAAAACTGAGGTCCAGGGCAGGGCATTCCTGTAACCAACCCAGTGGTGGGGTTAAGCTGAAAATGGAACCTATGAAATTTGTGTTGGGCCCTGAACTCAGGACATACAGAGCAGATGGACAAGAGTGTAAACTGTAGAGGTGGGGAGCAGAGCAGTAAGAGTGAGGACTCTGCAGCCAGATGGCCTGGGTTCTAATCTCAGCACTGGGGTTCCACAGCTGTGTGACTTTGGGCATGTTCCTTTACCTCTCTGTGCTTGTTTCCTCAATTGTAAAATGGCAATTTCAATAACTGTAATTATGATAGCATCTTCTGTCAGGTTTGTTGTAAAAATTAAATGACATGCAAAATATAGAATAGTACATGGCATATAATAACTATATAATTGTTTTTCATATATTAATCTTTTTTATTTTTAACTCTGATCACTGGGTCACAAATACTGAAGAAATTCACACCGTTTGACCAACATTTGTCATACCTTTATTAGTATGTATTTATTGAGCCCCTACTACTAGCAGGCAGTGTGGTAGGGTCTCTCCAAGTTCCTATAGGAATCTATGTGAGGGTGAGGAAGTATCATCTATCAGTAGATGGAATGGCTCAGATTCAAAGCCTGATGCATGAGAAAGACACATGAAAGTTCAAAGATTTTGTGAGCTGTGTGACCATAAGGGAGGACCCAGTGTGAGTCAGGTCATTCTAGCAGGGTTGACAATCTGTGGCCCAGGATGGCTATGAATGTGGCCCAACACAAAATCTTAAATTTACTTAAAGCCTTTTTTTTGCTTATCAGTTTTCATTAGTGTTTGTGTATTTAATGTGTGGCCCAACACAACTCCTCTTCCAGTGTGGCCCAGAGACGCCAAAAGGTTGGATACCCCTGCAAGGGAAGATGCAGCATGAGCGGTTTGGATAGTATGACATGTCTTTAAGACTAAAACAGTGTTGTCACTGACTAAATGTCTTCTCTGCATCAGACTCTGAGCCAGGCACTTTACACATGGCTTCAGGCTGTTCTCTCAACAACCGTTTGAAGAGCAAGCATTGGTCCTATCCTACAGACCAGACTGAAGCCAAAAGAGGCAGAGTGGCTACTCCAAGAGTCATAGCTGTTAATGAACAAGGCAGATTTAAACTCTCACTCCTGACCCTGATCTCTTTCTGCCCCTATCAAGTGACATCTGAAAAAGTCCTGGAAGGAGATGTGATCAAAAGTCCTCTGCAAAGTCACAGCAGTGGGGAGACTGTGGCATTTCCCCCCAGATTTTTAAGCTTTCTCTCTAATGTAACCACACAACTTTTATAATGAGTGAGGAGTGGTTTAAGATAAACACATGACACCTAAATATTTCTGGTTACTCCTCACCCAGCTGAACGGACAGCCAGTAGTCAGACAGACTGCTCTACCAAGAGAGCTCCCTGGGGAAGTGCAGGCAGTGCCCCTGACTATTGAGCCCTAAATAAATGAAGACTGGGCCATCTAGAAGCCATGATCCCCAACTCACTAGCAGGCAGCAGCAGCACAGTTGGTGCAGGGCTGGGGACTCAAGTGAGCCACGGACAGGAGCTGCCTGAGCAAGACAGTGGCCACCTGCAGCTCTCTAAGTGCCATCTAAACTCAGCTGGGTCTGTGGTCTGGTGAGAAGGCCCCCAGGGAGGATGAGGGCAAGGGCAAGCTGAGCCTAGAACCCACATGTCAGAGTGCCAGGTTCTCTCTACCATCCCATCCTGCCTGAGTCCAGGTAATCTTGGACTTCTATACTCCACTGAGGTTTTATATTCAGACAAAATGCAGTCCAAACTCATATCCTCCTCCACTGCCCAGCTATGTGACCTATGCAGGGCCTCACTGAGACATCTGTACAGTGGAGACCACATGAAGCGCTATTTACAAAATCCTCAGCCTTGGATTGTTCTATAACAGCTCCTATTGGTGTAGTGACCAGTATTATTATTATCACTGCCTCACCTCCTCCTCTGCCGTGTGACAGATCAGGAGGAGCACAACTCAGAGGCTGGATTGAGCGGAAACTAGAGGAGCAGCAGCAGCAGCAAACCCTAGGTGGACCCTGACATCACCAGGCACAATGCTAGGTGCCTGCACGCATAACTTTTTTCATCCCAACCACAGTCCCTTTTAAGGAGTGCTGCTGTGCAGTGTGATCCAGAGTCAGAGGGTAAGACCTGGGGCAGGTGATTTAATATACAGATAGTTCCCAACTCAGAGGGCTACTGCAAGAAGCACATAACTTAATTTAGGGAAGGCATTGAGAACTGAGTCTGGCAAGCAGCAATGGCTGAACTAGTCTGTGCTTACGTTGCCCTCTTGTCTCAGGGTCTCCTGAGCTCCAGCATTTGGCTAAATGCTAAAGCAGTTCTAGAGTTCAGCCTGAGTGGGCTGTAACTGATGCCTTCTGGGGATCTGCCCTGCTGGTCAGGAGGCAGCAAGAGAAGGCCTGGGGTGGAGGCTACCTGAGATGCCCCTTCCTCACCTATCCTTATACTCTACCCAATAGGCACTGAGTCACTGCAGCCCACCCATCCCACCCCTGGCCTGCTCTCCACCTGTCTACTACTCCAGCCTCTGAGCTTCAAGGAAGAACTGAAGCTCAGTTCTTCCCCTCCCTGTATACCACCTATCACAGCTTCCACCTTCTACTTAGAATGGTGGTTCTCAACTGGGGCTGTTTTGACCTCCAGGAAAATGTCTAGAGAAGTCTTCTGTTGTCACAATTGGAGAGGGTGTATGGGAAGGTGGTTGTTACTGGCACCCCGTGAGCAGAGACTGGACATGCTGCTAATCAACCTTCAGTGCACAGGACAGCCCCCACCACAAGAAATAACCCAGCCCCAAATGTCAGTCGTGGAGAGGCTGAAAAACCCTGACCTGACAAATGCCAGCCAGACACCAATCGTGGGGTTCAAGGCCTCAGGTCTGAGGCCTGGAATTGAGGATGAACATTAGGAGGAGGATCCATGGAAGACTGTTTAGAAAAAAGTTTCATTGCTTTAAAACAGTTCCAAAATCACCATTTTAAACACACAAAACTAAATGAGTTAGTAACATAAAAATCATTTAGAACAGTGTCTTACATATTATAATTAGCAATAAATATGCCATACTCTTTCTAGCCTCTGAGTATTACAATACTGTTTCCTCTCTCCTGAATGCCTTTCCTCCCCTTTTTCTACCTGAGAAAACCCCCCCACCTTCAAGACCAGTTAAAGCCTTACTGTGTCCCACTCTACTCTGGAAGGGAATGGTCACTCCATCCTCCCTGTCCAGATGCCCTTTAGGGGGCTAACAGTGTTTGTTACTTTCTGTAGTTATCTCTAACCAACTGTTGCTTCCCTGGGGAGGGGCAGAAACCAATTCCCTCTGTGTTCAGGCCTGACTAGAGCAAAGCTGGGGTGGGGAGAACACTGAAGCCTTTGGGAAGTAGTAGCTTCTTCCTCTACAGGCCCTAGTTTAGTCCAATGGAACTTTGGGGAGGGGATGGACACCCCTGAATAGGGCCCCATAGAGCCAGCTCTACCTCACTGCTGCCAGACCAGGGTCTTAAACATGACTTCCAAAGAGACCTCATAGTGCCCTCCTCTGCACAGGCCACAGAGGCCTCACATGTGGGCATGAATACCCTGAAATCCCTTCACGCCAGCTATCTTTGGCTCATGGGTTGTCCCCATCTCCTCACTGACCCTCCTAACCACCACCTTAACCAGTGATCAAACCTACATCACCCACAATGGGCAAATGGACATGCATCCTAAGTGATGGACTAAGGACACGAGATCGCCCCTGTGGGGTTCCATCTACATATGTACAGTAGAACCTAGTCATAGAGGAACACCAGAAAGACTCCAAGAGCACATTTGGAAAACAACCCACAAAGAATCCAAAAAATTGTCAACATCACAAAACGAGGAGACATAACCAAATGCAGGGTGTGTGATTTTTCAATGAATCCTCCATCAGAAAAACAAGTTTTAAAAGACATTATTGGGACAATTGGGAAAATCAGAAAGTGGACTGTATCTTAGGCCATATCACGTTGATGTTAAATTTCTCAACTGATAATTGTATGGTGGTCAAAGAGGAGAATGACCTAGACCTTAGGGGGCACATGTTGAAGCATGCAGGCATAACAGAGTTGTACACCTAACATTTAAATAGTTTAGCACACACAGATAAAGTAAATGTGACAAGGTATTAACACTTGTGAAATCTAAGGTTCAACAGCCTATTCTTTCTACTTTTCTGTATGTTCTGTATGAGAGGCTATAAAAAATAAAAAATATGAAAAAAAGAGAAAAAAAGTTGGGAGGAAAAACCTTCAAAATGACCCATCTGACAGATGGGGAAACCAAGGCTCACAAAGGTTAATATTCTATCCAGGCTCTGGCAGGGTGGCTCAGTTGGGTGGAGCATTGTCCCATACACCAAAGGGTTGAGCGTTCAATCCTCGGTCAGCTGCCCTGGTGAATAAAACGCCCGACCCCTTACAAGTTAACGGGTGCTCCGAGACAAAGAAATATGACCCAAATGAAAGAACAGATCAAAACTCCTGAAAGAGAACTAAACAATGAGGAGATAGCCAACCTATCAGATGGAGAGTTCAAAGCCCTGGTAATCAAAATGCTCACAGAACTGATTGAGCTTGATCCCAAAATGAAAGAACAAATGAAGGATACCCAAAGTGAAATAAAGCAAAGTATTCAGGAAACCAACAGTGACATGAAGGAAACCAGGACTCAAATCAACAATCTGGAACAAAAGGAAGAAATAAACATCCAACTGGAACAGAACGAAGATATAAGAATTCAAAAAAAAAATGAAGAGAAGCTTAGGAACCTCTGGGACAACTTGAAATGTTCCAATATCCGAATTATAGGGGTGCCAGAAGGAGAAGAACAACAGCAAGAAATTGAAAACTTATTTCCACAAAAAAATTAAGGAAAACCTCCCCAATCTGGTAAAGGAAAGAGACTTCTAGGAAGTCTAGGAAGCTCAGAGAGTCCCAAAGAAGTTGGACACAAAGAGGAACACACCATCAAGTTACATTATCAATGAACGCACATCATCATTAAGTTATTAATGATTTACCAATATTAAAGATAAAGAGAGAATTTTAAAAGCAGCAAGAGGAAAGGAAAGAGTTACCTACAAATGAGTTCCCATAAGACTGTCAGCTGATTTCTCGAAAGAAATCTTGCAGGCAAGAAGGGGCTGGGAAGTCATGAAAGGCAAGGACCTGTATCCAAGATTACTCTATCCAGCAAAGCTATCATTTAGAATGGGAAGGCAGATAAAGTGCTTCCCAGATAAGGTCAAATTAAAGGAGTTCACCATCACCAAGCCTTTATTATAAGAAATGTTAAAAGGACTTAGATCTAAGAAATTGAAGAAGATCAAAAACTATGAACAGTAAAATGACAACAAACTCACAACCATCAACAAATGAATCTTAAAAAAAGAATAACAGTGAAAACAAAACCTAAGCAAACACCTAGAACAGGAACAGAATCAGAAAAATGGACATCACATGGAGGGATTTCAGTGGGGAGGGGGCAGGCAGGAATAGGGGCAAGAAGGTACAGGGAAGAAGAAGCATAATTGGTAGGCATAAAATAGAGAGGGAGAGATGAAAAATGGTATAGGAAACAGAGGGTCAAAGAACTTATAGGTACAACCCATGGACATGAACTAAGGTGGGGGCATGCTGGAGGGTTGTGGGAAAACTGTAATAGCATAATCAATAAAATATACTTAAAAAATATCACTGGTTGGGGTGTGTGTGTATGGGAGGCAACCAATCAATGTTCCTCTCTCACGTCGATGTTTCTCTCTCCCCTTCACCCTCACTTCCTCTATCTAAAATCAGTACACATGTCGTCAGGTAAGGATTAAAAAAAATCCCAGGATTCCACCTTATGTCTGGCAGACTCTGAAGCCCATGTTCTTTGAAAATACCTGTTTCCAACCTCCCACAGCAGGCAGAAAATGCTGAGTGGGTACACCCCCAGCTCTGCCAACATCTTTCAATAAAAGTCAATATGGTCCTGGCAGCCAGCTAAGAACTCAGATGAAATCCCAAGGACAGGTGTACAGTTAGGACTGGATGGGTGAGTGGGTGCAAGAGAATACATTTTTAAAGAAAAGAAAACCAATTTCATTCAAACCCCATAGGGAACATTTAGCCTAAGAGCCCTTGTCCCATGGCCTGTTTATGGGAATACAACACCCACAATCTCAGGGCTCCTGTGGGCCCTCCCTTTGACAACATGATGAGTTTTAATTCTCTTTGCTGGATTTTCCAGAAGCCTCTCAGTTGAATGGTGTCCACAAGAGAGGTCCAGTTCCTCCTGGCGCCTTTGTGGTCCACTGGGCCAGTCATGCAGCTCCTCAGAGCCTCATCGTGCCTTTCAGGAAAATGGGAAGACATAGCAGGAGCAGGAGACTGCATGTTAAGGACCTGACATTAGCAGGCCAGGCTCAGTGGCCCACATTTGAGAACTGGAATATTTCATGTAAAAATAGTTTCCCAGTCTCTCTTGAGACACTGGAGATCTGATCACACTCTGGCCATGTTGCTGCCCCACAACATCCACCTGGAAGTGAATGGTGGCTGTCCACTGGGTTCGGGTGGTCTGAGCCAGTTGCCTGTCTGGAAGGGCTGTGCTTCTAGGTACCAGCACACAGCAAGTAGATCAAGTCATCTTTGTACACAAGCCTGTTACAGGCTCCCCAAAGCTCCTCTCTGCATTTGGGATAGGGACAAACATCTTCCTTCTGTTCACCAGGTGCCATGCTGTGGCTCCTGTCAGTCTGAGGCCCCATTATCTGCTGGCTCCCTGGGCCCAGCTGTCCCTGACCGGTGCTGATCTTTACTGCCTCAGAGCTCTGCTCAGACTGCTCCTTTGCCTGCAGGGCTCCTATTTATTTTCTAGGGCTGGGTGCAAGGCCAATGCCTGGGGAAGCCTTTCTTTCCCCTGACTCAGTCAGGGTTGTGCTATAAACTCTCCTAGCACTTCACACATTACCTGCACAGCTTGATGTGGTTTGCCAAAATACAAATCTGGAGAGATGGTCTGCTGACCATCCATCTTTTCAACTGGTAGGGGCTGAATTATGCCCCTTCTCAAATTCCTATGTTGAAGTCCTAACCTCCTATACCTCAAATGTGACTGTATTTGGAGACAGGACCTTTCAAGAGGTAATCAGGTGAAATGAGATCACTAGAGTGGGCCTAATCCAGTAGGATTAGTGTCCTTATAAAAAGAGGAGATTAAGACATACACACGTACCCACAAACAGGTAGGACTATGTGAGGACACAAGGAGAAGACAACCATCTACAAACTAAGGAGAGACACCTCAGGATAAACCTCAGTGAACACATGCTACCCCAAGTGAGGATGAGTGTCTGGTGGCTGAGAACAATGCACAACCCTAGCCACCATTTATAGACCCCCTACCCGGGGAAAGATACTATGGGCGGGGATTATGAGTATGTGATCTAGGCCTAACTCCCTCCCTGGAAATTATAATTACTCATCCCACGTTAGCACTGAGGGGATAAAGCTCTGAGTGGGAAATGACCTGCTGAGATCAGAAAGGGCTGTGGCAGAGTGAGGGGCATGGGCTGCCTGACTCTGGAGGCCAATCCCTGTGCTGAGCTGGGTGACCCTCCAAGGAACTGGGCCAGCCCTGACCTGGCCTGCCGACCCTCCTAAACCAATGCCAGGCACAGAGATGCAGAAGGGGTGGTGCTGCCCTGCTGAGTATTAAAGCCAAGGCAGGGCCCAGGGTTCTCTTTCCACAGCCCAGGTTCAGGACCTCCCTCCCCTGGCTGAGGCTCCATTTCCCTGGCACCTTAAAGGTCCAATAAACAGCTGATGAAAGACAGATGAATGGAGGCTTGAGACACCTCTGTGGCTCCTGGCACACAAAAGTGATGCTGTATACCCAGTTTTGGTTCAAGGGCTCTGAAGTGGACTATCTCAACCTGAGTCCTATGAAAGAGGGCTGGAAGGACTCTGACAGAAGAACCAGATGGCAACACCTCTGTGTCCCTTGCTTCTGGTGGCCACTGCACCATACTCTTGGGGACTGAAGAGGCAGACAGAGACTCTGGGTTCTTACTAGTTGTGTAGCTGTGAGCAAGGGTCTTAGTTTCTTTCCCTGTAGAATTGGACAAAGTGGATTAAACGGAGGTGTTCCCTGCCTTCCCAACCCAGGCCTCTTCCCCACACAAGTGTTCTAGGCAATGCTACAGGGCCAGAGAGGACTACCAGGCACCTCCACGGAGGAGGGCATCTGGACTGGGCTTGAAGAATGGTAAGGGCGAGAGTAATGAGGCCCTAGGAGAGGGTAAAGTGAGAATTCCCACATCCATGGTACAGACACAAAAAAATGGAACTCAGCGCAGGCAGCTGGGGCTGGATCTGCACTCCTCATCCCATGGCCTTTCTCATTGGCCACGGGGTTCTAGACAACACCACATATCTGATTCCAGCCTTTTCCACATGTGTCCTTCTCCCCTTCTCTCCCAATCCCTGTTTGGACAGCACATCCTTTGGGAAGTTTGCCCCGACTCATCCTCAAGATGGCCATTCTCCCTATCCTGTTCCTGGCCATGTGCCCCTATGGAAACCCGCCATGTTCTGTGCCTTCATGTCTCCCAAAGGGAGGTACCTTGGGGCAGGACTCTATCAGAATGATTCTGGCATCCCTAGCCCTGCACTGGAGTTTTCAGAGTTAGATGGACTGAGGCCCTCTCCTTTAAAGTCGTCTTTAAAGAACTAGAGCCCCCAAAGCCAAGTTATCAGCAGACAGCTGTGTTGAATAAGTCTAATGACACTGGTGCCTGCCTGAGTTGGAGGAATTTCTGGGAAGGCCCACAGCATAACAAGCACCAGGCTTCTTGTCCCCCCAGAGGTCTGGGTTCATCCATTTGTTCATTGCAGCCTGTTCCACTGAACTCCTTTGCTTACTCATTTGTAAAAGCAACATTTCTAATTCCATGGAAAGCCACCCTCATTGTCTTGATAAACTATGACCAGAATGGTACGCTGAGCCCTGAACTCCTTGTGGGTGGGCTTAGGGGGCAGAAGCTAAAGCCAGAAGGCCTAGGGACTCTCCTCAGAGCACCTTTTGGAGGTGAGCAAGTGGTGACTCTCCTGATGTCCAGCCACTCTCCCAGGGGCCACGTGGCAGTCTCTGTTCCATCAACAGTGACCTCACAGGCCCTCTGCTCAAGGGCCTGCCAAGCAGAATGATCACACAATTCCCTTTTCCCAAACAGCCCAAGTGACAGCTGCACTTTCAAACCATATAACCAATCCTGTGCATGGGAAACCAAGGCTGAGGGAGAAACTCAGGCAGGTGTTTTGGACTGGAATTCCAGCTCTGATGCTTGCTTGTATGGAACATGAGCAAGTTACACTGTTTATCCTCCAAGCCATGGTTTCCTCATCTGTGAACTGGGGATATTCCAAGTGCTGGGGCTATAAGTAACAGCCAACCTTTCTGAGAGCTTCCTAGGGCCCTTGTCTGATTGCTGTCAAGGCTCCTGAGTGTTGTCTCCTCCTGAAAAGCAGTATACAGAAATTCCTTCTGGGTTATTACTGGAAGTACAATTCCTTTTATTTAATAACAAGAAACTTTATTGAATTACAAATTTTAAAATGCATCACAATTTAAATGGAAGTACAATTCTACAGATTATGTTCCTCATCTGTCTAGAGTCCATTAAATTGTGATTAGTAATTACTAAAATATTATTAAAGATCATGAAAATTTGATGACCCTAAATGAAAATTAGCAGGATCCATGTCAGGGTTTGATTGAGAATATGGCCACACCATACAAGTTCCTGGCACATAGGTGAAGTCTTGGCAGGTGGGGTGGGAGGACCCATGAATATGATGAGGCCACAGCTATGGCTTCCAATGGCTGTGGGTCTCAATCACTGCTGCTCTGGCTTTTCTGAGGCAAGGGTCAGCCTGCAGCTCTGTGACATGGTCATTCACCAATGAGGAGCAGCAATGCCCATCGCACCAGTAGTACTTGGGCCCTAGAAGTTTCCAGCAACAAGGCCGTAAGCCCTGTGTGCACTGTGTGCCATCCCAACTGCAGTGTTAGTGCGGACCATACACAGCCCTCCCCAAATTGGCTGGTCCTGGAGCACCTTGTGGGAGATGGACCACTTGCCATGAGTTTACGCCACTCAAAAAGCTTGCTGCATCCTATTGAGGAACACATAACAACCTACTGGTCATTTTAGGGTTATAGACAGTGTTTCAGAAGATGAAATTGTGTGCATATGTTTGCCATCACACCTAGAGTTGATCAGCAGTGACTCATAGCTATCAAAAGTGACAATTCCATTCATCCTCATTTGACCCTTCTCTGGGTGGATGACATGATAGAGGTTGTTTCCTCTGCACAGTGGGATGTGCAGGGCTGGCAGGAGCTGTTGTCCCAGCCCACCATCCAGGCTGCCTCTCATAGTAGGAGTTGGTGCCTGGGGCACTGACACAGAATGGAGGGTGGGAACAGTAGGCAGTGCCGGCCAGGGTGAGCCATACAGCCCAGGCTAGGGCACTGTGCTTTATCAGCTTCTCAGCAAGGGGGTGTCTCCAACTATGTGTGTACCCTCTGGTAGAGTGCTGAGCTTTCTGAAGCCCTGATGGCTTTCTAGAGGCTGACTGGGGAGGGCAGGTGCTCCATATCCAGGAAGATTGTGGACAAGGAACACACTCCTCTGCTCCCCAGGCCCCACCTTGAGGTGCAGATAACAAGACCCAGATCTGATATAAAGCACCTGGCACTGAAGCAGCACTTGGGAAGCATAGTGATATGATGACACGTGCAGGAGTAAGGTTTGTCTGGAGAAACCTTATCTGCCTGGCAAAGTCCTCCAACTACTCTCTACCAGCACTGCTACCCAGAGTGTCCTAAGTCATCTCAAAGAGCCTCCCAGCCTCACAGAGGCAACTTCATTGAAGAGAACAGTTATATAAAATGTGATTTTCAAACTTGAGGTCCCCTAAGACTTTCTGGGAAAGTTTCTTGGGTGTCAGAAGGAGCTATCTTTCAAGCTATTCAAATAAATCTTCTGGGGAAGCAATGGGCCAGGAAGTAAGTATCAGGACCCTTGTTTCTCAGGCCTGTGTGTACAGCTCCATAAAACACTATTTGCATATTACATTTCAGCTTCCACTTCTGAATCTAATGATTCAAGGAGGCCCAAGTGCCCTTCCTGAAATTTAGGCAGGAGTCATTATGGGTCAAACCCAGGCAAGGGCATGTTTTATTTGGTTCAGACAAATTATTATTTTTTAAAAGATTTATTTATTTTTAGAGAGGGAAGGGAGGGAGAAAGAGAGAGAGAGAAACATCAATGTGCAGTTGCTGGGGGTTGTGGCCTGCAACCCAGGCATGTGCCCTGACTGGGAATCAAACC
>PVIA01009425.1:0-61283 GCA_004024845.1 Tonatia bakeri | reverse complement strand
TTAAGAATTTTCTTTCTGCCCTGGCTGGTGTAGCTCAGTGGATTCAGCATGGGCTGTGAACCAAAGGGTCACCAGTTCGATTCCCAGTCAGGGCACATTCCTGGGTTGTGGGCCGGGTCCCTAGTGGGGGGAACATGTGAGAGGCAGCCACACATTGATGTTTCTTCCCCTCTCTTTCTCCTTCCCCTCCCCTCTTTCTCCTTCCCCTCCCCTCTTTCTAAAAATAAATAAATAAAATCTTTTTTAAAAAAGAAAAAAGAATTTTCTTTCTTTCTAAGATGAGCTCTTCTCGGGCTCCCAGCTAATTCCTTACCCGTGTGTGGTTGCAGTAGAAATCCTTGCACATTTTCCCAGTGAAGTGAATCTGCTCCGACTTCCTCTAACTGTGGGTTTTGTTTCTGATCTAATGTGTAGTCATTGGTAATGTCTTTTTCTAATTCTTCTGTTATCTCCTGGCTTTTTTCTCCCCCAAAGGCGACAGCCCTGTACCGTGTCTGAAGTTTTCCATTTTTGTTGGGTGCTTTTCATATATGCAAAAGGTAAGGGAAGAGCAACATCGCTTTAGGTATTAGTTTGTTTAAATGTTCGGGCACTACTTGTGCCAACCTAGAATGCGTCTCAGGAAAAGCTTCTTGTTGAAAAGTTTCCCAGCAGTCTTATTCACAGGTTTGTTTTTAAGTATTGCCTTTTTATTTAAAAAGTCTTTTAGCTTCTTTACAAGATCCCAAACTTCTCTTATTAAATGGGAAAGTTTTAAATTTTGTTCTTATGCAATATCTTTTCCACCCTCATGCATTTTCTGGAGTAGGGACTGGAAACATATCAGTGTTTCTGTCCTTGTAATTGTGAGCTGCGCGTCTTCACGAGACAAGTCTCACTTAGTGGGGCTGGAGCGACCGTCCTCAGTCGTTCGGGTCACTTTCTGCGTCTTGTTCGGATAAATGTGCTTGACCGAACTACTTTCTGTCCCTGTTTGCTCATGTCACTCAGCCTCCTCAAGGTCTGCATTCCGTGAAAGACATTTTTGGGTTTTTTTGCCCCCTGTCTGTATTTCTCTGTAGAATTAATTCTTGGTAATCTAAAGAAGAAAAGAAAGTACAGTTACATACTGATACTTTTCATAGCTTTCTTCCTGGAGACTGTATAGGATGCCTTTGCCATTAAGATAGCCCAGTCAAATGCAAAGTTAAAATTTTTAAAAAACATAGAACTGCAAGGAGTTTCAAAAATAAGAGATTCTCATTATTAGGTCAAGCAGCCTAACTGATTTACACTGGAGATGAGGCAGCCGAGCCCCAGAAACGAGCTGCTACAAACGGGGAGAGGACTGGACCCCAGATCTCCTAGGTCTCAGTTTCATGCGGGGAGTGGAGGCCCTCCAGCAAGAATACGTCATTCCATGGGCCTTGCTGTTCCATTTGATGAAAACTTCTCCTTTCTGGCTAGCTAGTCAAAAGGTCATCCTGCCTTCCCTGGGCTGCATGCTTCACTGAAATGAGGAATTTTCCATGAAAAATAAGCAGTTAGGTATTTTGCTTTCCGTCGCACTGACATATTTCTTTAGTGGAGACAAAGCTGATGTGATCACAGCAGGAAAGAAAGGCTTAGGAGCGTGTGAACTGTTTCTGTAGTGGTGGCTCGCTACCACTTCTGGCTGGTTGGGTGGTGTTCTAGGTGTACGGTGTTAATGTTTGTCCTTTGGCTGGCTGGGCAGGTATATCCAACTTCTAGGATTTTTGTTTCATGTATGTCTTCTATGACATGTATGTAGTTGGGAGTGAATATACTATATAAACTATTTTAAAAGAATTTTATTGTCTTTCCATTGATTTTGGTTTCACTTGATCAACCCGGGTGGCATTTTTTTTTTTTTGTCTCTGCAGTTAACTGTTGGAGTTTTATCTCACTATTAATTTAGTCTGTAAGTGCTTGATCCGAACAATCTTTGTTCCCTCACAATCCAGGACTAGGATCTTTTAGAATTCTCTAGGGTCTTTGCTGAGAGAGCAGTGGAATCGGTTTTACTCAGTTCCTGATGGTAGGATCTGCCAGAAGATGTTCTCCTTGGTGGACTTCTTATGGCACATGCACACCAGGGGCTTGTCCTCATGAGGGGTCTGTGGCCCGAAGACCGACAGGTGCCACTCCCCGTTTCATATGAGAACACAGATCTTCTCATCCCGAGAAGTAAGCCAACTCTGGAGGTTAAACAGGTTATTCTGTTGATTGAAAGATTAAGTATCTCACAGTGAGATTTAGTTCTAAAGTTAGGATTTGAAATGTGAAGTATGTCACGTAGAGGCAGTCCTGGAGTTTAACTTAGATTCTAATCTTCAGGGGCATTTCAGCTTTTTGTTAGAAGTTGCAGTGCTGTGGTTTTTTGCTATCTATGGCAAGTACACAGCGCTGACAAGTTTAGGCTTGTCAGGGTGACGGGCTCTGTAGCTTGAAACAATTAAGTGTCACCGCTTCCTGTTTTACATTTGAGGAACTGAGAATATTTTAATATTAAAAATATTTAGAGTAGAACCAAGTAGGTTAGTGTGGTTATATCACTGCAATATTTACCCTATTAATCATCATTTGCTTTTCTGGCAACAGAAAAATATTTTTTCTTGTTAATGTATTTAGGTTGATTTATTGAATGTTTTTTATCTATACAAAATAGAATTATCCTAATAGGCTGAGGTAATGGTAACTTTCTTTGGCGGAAAGGAGGAAAAAAGCCTGAAGCAAAGCAGTGTGAGAGTGTGAGTGTGTGCGCGTGCACGTGCATACACTTGGGTGGGCATTCACGTGCGCAGATGTTGAGGCTCAGAATAACTATTTTGCATGCATGGAGCTATCTCAGTTGAATCTACCTGATATAAGAATGTAAACCAATAGGAAGTATGCACACGTAGTGTTGAAGGAAAAGGGCAATGTCCTCGAAGTTATAAAACTAGAAATATTTCTTAATTTCGAAGACTAATAAAACTGTCTAACTGCCTGTGAAAACTGTTTTCCGCATTAGACTTAAACCAGTACTGCAGACCTGGCGTGTTTCTGTGGGTCTAAGTTTTGGTTTCTGTTTCCTTCACTATCCAGCATCCACAGCTTGTGGGATACCAGCTCTGGATCTTAAGTATCTCTCATTGCAATCCCATTGCATTAATTTATATTACCTTGTATTCGCATGTGAAAAAGTATTTAAAATGTTATTATCAGGAGTCTATTTGGAGGCTATGGTCTTTTGAAAGTACATAAAAAAGTTACACATGAGTAATTTTTAGCTATTTACATTTAAGTATTTTTACTAATTTTCTTGACAGAACTATTTTTATATAAAACATTTTTCTTACAGTTTGAGATAATTTGTGAAGTTTTATTCCCAAATTTTCAAAGGAAAAATCAATGATGATAAATCAATGATGATAAAATTTTGATCAGCTACTAGTCATTTAATAAATGTTTATTTAATGAATACTGAATGAATGAATGACATTTTTAATAAAGTTTTACTTTTCATTAAACTCTTAGTAATTTATTAAAGTATAAGAGTAGTATTTCGAACTGTAAATTTGCCAAAACTGGTTAGCTCTTGAGTCTGCTTGGTACAGTGTTGTATGATGTCATGTTAATGAAAGGGAAAAATTACTTTTAACATTATAGGGTTGACACATAGTTACCTCTCTGACTCTGTGTAATCCTGCAGGTAATTTCCCCATGATCAGCGATGATTTGGTTAATTCCTACCACCTTCTGCTGTGTGCTTTGGACTTGGTCTATGGAAATGCCGTTCAGTGCTCCAACCGCAGAGAACTTCTGAACCCCAGTTTTAAAGGTAAGTTTGTAAATCAGAGATTATTGGACAACTCACATTTCTATATTATGTTTACTCTTGGGAGTTTTGTACATAGTACAGGGTTCTTAGCGTTAAAGACCGTAAGTGCTTGGAAGGCTCCATCATTATGGCTTTCCGTAGTACTTATAATTAGGGGTCAAGGTCTCTGTAACAATATTTATGGAAAAAGCAATTGCAAATACCACAAAGTTGAAAGTCTCACCTGATCACTGGAAGTTTCTGAAATAATACTCAACCAGAGAAGGAGTTTAGAAATCCAGAGTAGCAAAGATGACATTAAAGCTGATGGTATTTTTCTGCACTGGCGAGCTTTGTGCCTGGCATACTGAAAGGGCTCAAAATGGACTTACTGAAAGAATCTTCATTTTAGATTTTTTGCCACCAAAGAGTAGTTTTGGTTCTAAAATAGGGAAAGTGGACTTGCAACTCCTAGGTGAGAGCTGTGTGGAAATGGCCAGGTCGGGGCAGCCCCCGCCAGACAGCTGGAGCGAGGGCCACCGCCCGGTTCATTTGCTCACCTGCTGGGGTGTGGCTATACCCACACGTCGTACCTCATCTGGCAGAGCCCGGGGCTCCGGGCCAGCATGGGCAGTAGCCCCCACCTGCAGGACCGGTCATGGTGCCACTGTATCAATGACGAGATCAGAGTGGCCAAGGCAATGCTGGAGATGGACAGCAATGAGATGACCGAAGTATCTGGCTGGTCATCAAAGAGAAATTCCTCCGGCTCCATGTAGACATTCATCTCAAGTATTTTGACCTGGGGCTCCCAAACCTTGACCAGACCAAAGACCAGGTAACCATCGACTCTGTATTGGCCACAGTGTGGCTGCCCAGTGTGCCACCATCACCCCGGCAAGGCCCATGTGGAAGAGTCCAAGCTGAAGAGGATGTGGAAGTGTCCCGGTGGCACTGTCCAGAATATCCTTGGGGGGACTGTCTTCTGGGAGCCCAGCATCTGCAAAAACACCCCACGTTGTCCCTGGCTGGACCAACCCCTTCACCATTGGCAGGCATGCCCACAACAACCAGTAGAAGGCCAGAGACTTTGTGGCCAAGCAGGCCAGCCCCTTCAAGATGGCCCTCACCCTGAAGGACAGCAGCAGGGCTGAGGAGTGGGAGGGGTGCAGGTTCCCCGCGGAGGCATGGGCACATGCATGTACAACACTGACGAGGCCACCTCGAGTTTTGCACACAGCCACTTCTAGTAGCCATCCAGAGGTGACCGCTGTCCCTGAACACCAAGAACACCATTTTGAAAGCCCAGGGTGGGTGCTTCAGGATGTCTTCCAGAAGATCTTTGAGAAGCACTGTAAGACCAAGTTAGGCAGCCCTGGCTGTGTAGCTCAGTTGGTTAGAGTGTCATCCTGCTATGTGAAGATTGCCGGTTAGATCCCCGGTCAGTGCACATAGAGAAATCAACCAGCAAGTGCATAAATAAGTGGAACAGAAGATCAATGTTCCCCTCTCTCTCTTTCTCTTTCCTATCTCTCTTTTTCTCTGTCCTGTCTCTTTCCCCCTTCCCCCCATCTCTTTCAGACACCCCCCCCCACCTTCCTCTCTCTCTACAATCAATAAAAACTTTTAAAAAATTTAAAGAAGACCAAGTTAGGCAAGACTGTGATCTGGTATGAGCACCAGCTCGCTGATGGCGTGGTGGCTCAGGTCCTCCAGTGTATAGGCAGCGTTGTGTGGGCTTGCCAGAGCGATGGTGAAGGTTTGCAGTCGGACCTCCTGGTCCAGGGCTGTGGCTCCCTGGGGCCAATGACATCTGTGCTGGCCTGCCCAGATGGGAATACCATTGAGGCTGAGGCTGCTCATGAGACAGTCACCTGCCACTATCAGGAGTGCCAGAAGGGCCAGCCTACCAGCACCGACCTCATCATCAGTATCCTTGCCCTGGTGTGTGGCCAGGAACACCAGGGGAAGCTGGACAGGAACCAGGACCTTGTTAGATTTTCCCAGATTCTGGAGAAGAGGTGCATTTAGACAGTGGAGGATGGAGCCATGACCAAGGACCTGGTGGGCGGTATCTGTGGTCTCAGCAATGTGAAGCTGAACCAGCACTTCCTGAATGCTCCGGACTCCCTGGGTGCCATCCAGAGCAACCTGGGAAAGCCCAGGGCCTGCAGCAGCGAGGCGGGGAGCATTGCCCAGCCATGGTGGGGGACACCTGTTGCGGCACGTGGTGGAGGGTGAGCCTCATAGACCTCAGTAGGCTTTTCGAGGGGACATTTTTTATCAGTAAGATATTTTAAGAAGTGTGCCTCTCCTATCATGGTGCCATGAGGGAGGACACTGTGTGTTCACCTCA
The DNA here is from genome assembly GCA_004024845.1 of Tonatia bakeri. Taxonomy (NCBI): domain Eukaryota; kingdom Metazoa; phylum Chordata; class Mammalia; order Chiroptera; family Phyllostomidae; genus Tonatia; species Tonatia bakeri. Next base: position 55,125 of record PVIA01009425.1, on the reverse strand, counting down.
GCCAGTCAGTGTGTTTGCACAGCATAATTTATATCCTGCTTGGAATACGTGGTGCCATGCGCAGCTACGAAAATCTCTTCACACACAAAAAAAGCTGCATGGGAATAATTAGTTTGGCCATGCATTTAGTAGGCTTTAAGGTATGCCATTTTCTGTGGGTGATAAACAGTAAGAGACCAAATTGTTATTTACAAAACAAACTAAAAAGTACTTATATAAATAAAAGCATTTATTTATATAAATAGTATTTGTACTATTATAAAGGTGCTGCCATTTGAATAATACCGTGGTAAGATTGTGAGTGGTTGTCGGTTTGGGGTGGTTCCATTATACACATTTTCAGCTTGTCTGACTCCCAGAGTAGATTTTTGAAATTAGTGGAGCTAGTTACTTAAATTGCTCCTGGTTTAGTAAATTTACTGTTCTTTGTATTCTGTCTTTTCTCCCATAGCCTTTCTAACTCCATTTTGTATTTCTGTATAGCTGCTTTCCTTCATTTTCCCTCTTTTGTTTTTTTCCCCCACCGAGACTAGGCCAGGATTAGCTGTGAGTTAATATGGTACACACATGTAATTCAGTGAAAATATATAAGCAGGTTGTGTACTTCTGGTAGTAATTTTTTAGATGGTGTTTTTTAGTTGAACATGAGGCTCACTTGCAAAGTTATATATTTGTAGGTTTTAGATCTTATAGCACGATACTGAAATTACTTTTTAGTTTTTTGATCATCTCTAGATACACAATTGAAAAACTTAATCTTTTGAGTAGGGGTACACTTTACTTCTATTTGCCATTTTTGAGGTATATTTAGAGTGAAATTCTTCTCTTCTACACTATTTGCTGTATATGCATTATATATGCATGTGGTAACTCATGCTGATTGGACTCCACACTTTTATATTTTAGTTTATTACAGTTTGGTCTAATGAGTGCTACCTGATAGCTCTGTCTGTGATTCTGTACATCATAGGCCTGTCTGAAGACTGTCACGCTAAAGACTTCAAACCTTCCTCTGACCCGCCTTGTGTCATTGAGAAGCTCTGTTCCTTACACGATGGCCTAGTTTTGGAAGCAAAAGGAATAAAGGAGCATTTCTGGAAACCCTATATAAGGAAGCTTTGCGAAAAAAAGGTTTGTAATTAATAAAGAATAATGTGAAAATATTTTCTGAGGAAATATTTGATTTAATATGATGACTTAAGGATCTTTTCTTTCATCCATAGCTCCTTAAAGGAAAAGAAGAAAATCTTACTGGGTTTTTAGAGCCTGCGAACTTTGGAGAGAATTTGTGAGTACTTCTGTTAAAAAACTATCTTAGTATTTGTGTCCTTAGAAAACCTCAGGGTTAAGTGTTTTTATAGTTTGTACCTTGGACGTTAAGAATGTGCTTTGTGGGAGATACAAAGAAGCAATAACAATTTCTATCAACTATAACTCTAGGATCGTTTTTAAATTATTCATTAAAAATTGTATTGAGCCCTGCCTGGTGTGGCTCAGTGGACTGGAGCGTCCTTCCGTGAACCCGAGAGGTCACACAGGCTTGCTTCTCAGGCAGGGCGCTTGCCTAGGTTCCAGGTTCCAGGTTCTGTCCCCTGGTAGGGGGTGGACGAGAGGCAACCTATCAACATTTCTTTCACATTGCAGTTTCTCTCTCTCTCTCTGTCTCCCATCCCTCTCTAAAATCCATAAGCATGTCCTCGGGTGAGGATTAAAAAAAAGGTGTGTCGCTGTTCTTGCAAGCTGTAGTAGTTAAGCTTTTGGATCATAATTTTTGAAACGAAGAAATGCTTGTGGAACTGTACAGGTGGAAAATGATGTGGGAGCACTGAGGCCATCAAAGGCTCCTGGAGCAGCGAGGAGTGAAAATCAAGCTTCTCACCAGAAGCTGTGCTTCCCAGGCCAGGTGGCGCGGTATCCCCCGCAGGCCCTGTCCACAGAGTGTGCTTCTGCTCAAGGGGGACGCACAGTGTGGCCACTCCTCGGTGTTTACGCTCAACAGTGATCCCACTAGAGTTGAACTTTCACAAAATTAATAGAACTTGTAGTAAATAAATAATTAAGCGGATTGCCCTGGCTGGTGTAGCTCAGGTGGCTGGGCATCATCCCGTAAAGGGAAAGGTCACTGCTTCGATTTCCATTCAGGGCGCATGCCTGGCCTGCGGGTTTGGTTCCTGGTCGGGGCATGTGTGAGACGATCAGTTGATGTTTCCCTTTCAAATTGGTGTTTCCAACCCTCTCTTCCTCCCTCCTTTTCTCTAAAAATAAAACAATTTCAAAAAAATAATTAAGTGGGCTACACCATGAGCTGAAATGGCAGTCCTGAGTGTCTATTTTGCCCTTTTTTTTTTCCCTTCCTGTAGCAAAGCCATCAATAAGGCCTATGAGGAGTATGTTTTATCCGTGGGGAACTTAGATGAAAGGATATTTCTTGGGGAGGATGCCGAGGAGGAGATCGGGACGCTCTGCAGGTGTCTGAGTGTCGGTCCGGGAGCCGAGGCCGCCGAGAGGGCGCAGGTGAAGAGCATCTTGCAGCAGCACTACGACAAGGTGGGCCGGGCTGGCCGAGCGTGCGCGGCGGTTGTGCATGGGTCTTACCCGTTTCCATTGTGAGAAAGAAAATCCCCCTTCAGTGAGAAAGTTCTCTCAATTTCTGTGTGCTGACTTAATTATCATCGACATTAACTTTCAAAGGTTTTGGCTAGATCTGAGAGAAAAGAGAATTTCATGCAAATTTAAGTGAACATTTCATGCTGATGATTATTGGTTTGAAAACATGGGGCAGTAATTAACAAACAGCCTTTACATGTTGAAAGTAGCAGGCATTTCGAAGATGTTGGTTAACCTAAGTAGGTGCCTTTGTGTAAGAGACTGGAGAAGCTGAGACTCCACAGGCCTGAAGGTCCTGGTAAACTGAGTTTGGGGGTCGCGTGGTGTTGGACCATGCAGACACTTAGGGCGGCGAAGGCTGAGTCTCCCTTCTGCTGTGCAGTTTTCCAGAAAACATGCATCTTCTGACACGGGCCTCCAGAGGCAGTGTGGGTAATTCTGCGGGGTGACTCACCTGTGAGATCAGGCAAGACTGGTTTGGTTATTCATTCAACAAATGTTCTTTACATATTCCGTGTGCCAGCCAGATTGTATTCTGCACCCTGGGGATACTGAGGAACAAAACAGCCAAGGAAGTCCTATTTTATACTGTAGTACGGGGAGGTAGACCGAGCGTAACCAACCAGGTAGACACCCAGTGTATCAGATGGATGCTGTGTGAAGAAACACAGAGGAACAGTACGAAGTATTGTGGAGAAGGCAGAAAGCATGGGCCTCGGGCTGTGCTAGGTAGGGTGGCTGGGAATGATGTCTCGTGGAGGTAGAATGAACAGACCTGAAGTGAGGAAGCGAGCCCTGTGAATACCTGCAAACCGTATGGGGAGCCCGGAGGAGAGCAACGGGTGCCATGGTGCCAGGTGGGAACACGAGGGGCACGCCAGAGGGGTGGGAATGGAGCGGCTGCTGTAACTGGCTGCTGTGTAGACTAATGGCCAGCGTCCTCTGCACCCTTCAGACTTCCTTTCCCTCTTACTCTTAGCATATGTCACCATCTGGTGGCAGGCAGGTAGAAAGAAAAGAATTGTTTGTCTGGCAGTGGGGAGAGAGAGAGATGGAGGTAATTGTTTATTTGTCTCCCTGAATTAGAATGTAAGCTTCACAGGGGCTATTCATGGGGCAAACTGTATTCAGTGCTTGGCACGTAGGCCATGAACACTTACTGTTAGCATTTATTGAGGGGGAAGAGCAAGTCTGGAGGAAGAAATCGAGAGTTAGGGTTAAGAGCATCTTAAGTTTGGGATATCTTTGAGGCATCTTAGTAGAGAAGTTGGGTAGGCACTTTAGATATGCAGGAATGAAGTTCTTTACAGAGGGGAGGGCTGTGTGTGTGTGTATCCTGGGGCCATGGACAGGGTGAGACCTTGAGGACTTGGGGTCCTTGTACTTCATTTCGTTTGTGGAAGCACTGCCACCTGTAGGCCAGGTGGTGAAGTGCTGTTGGCTGCTGTTGCTTCTAGAAACGCCCTCCCAGCAAGGCCTTGGCTCCAGGGCTGGGAAGAAGCTGGCGGCCAGACGAGCTGTCTGAGGCAGGGAGCAGCCTCCTGAATGTAGTTACTCTACCCAGATCATCTTACTGACCTAGAAAATGTATAGAATTAATTTCTTTGAAACAAAGTGGAGGTCTTGACCTGCTGTTTAAGTGACAGAAAAAGCGTATGGTGATCCCTCACCTATCACGGGAGTCACGTTCCAGAGCCCCCTGTGATAGGTGAAAAACCCACGAAGTAGCAGCATTCTATTCATTTTATCATTTATATATATTTTAAGGCTTTATAAACCCTCCCCACACTCCTGTAAACCTTTCCCACTCTCTTATTAACCTTTCCCACACTCTTATAAACACTTCATATGCTCTTAAACACTTTCTGCACTCTTAAACCTACGTAATTTTAACAACATATAAAATTCTATATGGGTACTCACCAGCAAAGTATACAGTCGTCCCTTGCTATATCACAGTTCACTTATTGTGGCCTCACTGTATTGCAGGTTTTTTAAAACAATAAAGTGAACTTAAAATAAGTGAACCACGATATAGCAAGGGATGCCTGTATCAATTTATTTTGTATGGTTAATTTCTGTGCTTTTCTGTATTTCAAACTTGAATGGTTCTCTTGCCAGGTGAAATTTTTGTTAGGTGTTTTTACAGCTGTCTCTAGAATAAAAACATTTACTACATTGGGAGATATGCTTTATCTTAAATATTAAAAACACTCTTAAGCTATCTTAACCTTTAAGAGTTTGTTGGAAAAATTAGAAATTTTATTAACATATATAGTCATGCTTAAATTTGACATGAAGTCATATATTTTTCACGTTTATATTCAAGAATGTTGACTTAAACTTACGAGAGGTGTTGTCTGCTTGGAGAGAAAGCACTGCGGCAGAGTTTAGGGGCTGCGGGTGGAGCAGGGTCAGGGCGGCCCTCTGCGTCCGGCTGTGCCCTGCGTCTGGCAGTGTGTGTTCTACCCTGTCTCTGGAGCCAGTTTGATCACTTACATGGACTTTTGTTACATCACACATTTCATTTGGGCCAGGTTCATTTTAAGCTTTTTTTTTTTTTTGTAGGTCTTCAGGCATTTACAAAAATAGTAGATGCTAGCGGTTTCTCAAAGATATTCTTAATTTTTTAATGCTTACTTTTGCCTTCATGCTTAAGTTTTAAGAGAGGGAGTGTAGGAAAATGTGCCTTATCTTAACAATTCGACTTTGAGGAGGCAAACGTTTAGTTAGCTCAAACACAAATTATCCTTTCACGTATCTTCACATGCGAGTGGTGGCTCTTCGTGGCGTTGTGTTTAAATTCCAAGAATGGTGATATTTGAAACACTGAAATTTGTTCATAGTATACACATGGAGTCTGATCGCCTTCGATTCCCGTTTGTGAAGGGATTGGAAGTCTGTCTGACCTAAAATAGTGTTCTTTTCTCCCCCACGCAGGCCAAAGCACTTAGAATCTCCACTCCACTTGGCAGCATGCGGCACACGAAGGACGGCAGCCCTTGTGTGGCCCTGGGTTCCACGGCTGCGCACAACCTGGGCCGCCTGCACAACATGCTGGTGGGCCTCCGGAGTGTGCCCGGGGAGAAGCTGCAGCAGATCCTGCGGTGAGTCTGAGCCTTTCCTACCTTCTAGGATTTAGTCGTTGCCTGTTCCCTAGTTTTTTATTGTAACCTTTCACCGTTAGTGCCGTCACTTACTCATTAGTAATTTTGTATCAGCTGAATGCCAAGGACAGCAGTTAGTCCGCAGATGACATAGCGGTACAAGATGTATGACTACAAGGTGATAATTTTCCTTCGGCGTCTTAGTAACAGACGCTGTTCGGGCTGCTGTAACAGACTACCAGAGACTGGGTGGCTTACAAACCACAGAAATGAATTTCTCACAGTTCAGGAGGCCGCAAGTTCAAGTTCAGGGTGTCAGCAGATTGAGTGTCTGGTGAGGACCACTTCCTTGCACCCTTTTTTCTGTGTCCTCATATGGCTGAAGGAGACCAGGAATCTCTCCAGGGCATCTTTTATGAGGGCACTAACTCCATTCAGGGGGCCTGCACTCTCGAAACCCAGTCATTTCCCAAACGCCCCAACACCATCCCACTGGGGGTTGGGTTTCGACATGAATTTGGTCATTGGGGAGACAAGCCTTCAGTCCACAGCACTCAGATGTTCTAAGCAGAGTGCAGGAGTCAGTAACTCCCAGCACTAGGCACCGCACAGTAAAGCACCGGACTGTCTGTCACCAAGTGTTCCATCTTAACGTTTCAGGGGAGGGGGGACCAGTGACAATGGTAGTTGTTAAGGGCATTTATGAAGAGGATTGTACCTGAGATTTCTGGAGGGTGGGTCGTATTTCAAAAGATGGACAGTTATATTCATAACCAACTTAAAACCACTGTAACTTTCGTAAACTCTAAAACACCCTTATCCTGAAAAGGGCATTAGTCCTCAGAGTTTGATTTGATGACACGGTCCCTATGGGAACCCATTTTATTTCAGGCAGTAATGGTGTGTGAAGGCCCTGTGTACACGTGTTTGTGACGCTCTGCTCATGGGTGGGCCTGTTGCATACCCAGGCTGACTAACCACCCCCCATTTCCGGGGGGTCTCCTTTTCCCATAAACTCAGCTGTGATTAACACCCTACGGGCTGTGTCTGTATGGCCTTTTCCTAAGTCATGTTTTTAAAATGGACCTTGTTTACCTAGAACACAGAAGCACTTTATGAATACATTTTAGAAGCCTGATATAATCTCTGTATCTTGCAAATGTTTTTACCATCTCTAACCAGATGTAGCAGCTTCTTTAATCTTAAATGCCATTAGTGACATTTAAATACCAATAGATACTAGAAAAAAAACAAAAGGTCCTATTTTTGTAAAAAAGTACCTGTGTAAGTTAAAATTAAATAAATAAAATTGTGCTTGTATATGATATTCAATAGCTGTCTCCAGCAGGATTATAACAGATTTAATTTCTTTGTAATTTTCTAAACTCACTACATTTTTACAATGAATATGTTTATGGTCAAGATAAACATAGTTGTTACAAAAGTCCATGTGGTAATCTGTATAATACTCGGCATTGAACATAATTGCTTTTCAAGTTAAAAAAAAAAAAAAACCACCACCAAAACACCAAACAGAAACACAATGAAATAAATCTGGTTTTGCAGGAAAAGATACAGAATACCAGTAATGGTTTATGTGAGTCTATAGTATAGATTATATACCCCTTCATTCTACTCTCTTCCAGAGTCTTAATGGGAGTCGTGCTGCCCCTGGGGAAACAGCTGGGAGCAGTTTTTGTCATAGGTGATTGCAGATGCTTAGGGCCGGAGGCCAGCCCTGGACACCGGGTGGGCAGTCCTGGTTAGGGCTGCTGGACCCGCTGTGGTAGAGGTGTGATTCACACAAGGAATTCTGCTCGCTGGAAGCGGAAATCCCAGTGCCTTAGTCAAGATGGTAGGGACCGACCCCTGGATCAACCTGGAGGGTGTGTGGTTTGTGTTCGTTGTGCTTTATATTTACAGGTTAGTGAAAACAGAGTCGTAAACAGCTTGTTTATCACTTTGTAACTTGGCAAGACCTTTAAATTAGATAATTTCTTATTTTTTTAGGACATGTTCTAGAGATCCAACCCAGGCCATCGCCAACAGACTGAAAGAAATGTCTGAAATATATTCCCAGCATCCCCAGCCAGATGAGGACCCCAGCAGCGCCGCTGCAGGTGAGGCCTCACAGTGTCTCTGTCGTCTCATCTGGGGGCTTAGCCGCCTGGGGCCCTTTCTTGGTGCCTGAGTCAGGGATGCGAAGGAGAGATCTATGCTTTTAGACTGAGGGCTAGAATATGGCTAATTTTTTTTGCCAACCAAGTGGTTTCTGTGCCCTTCACAATAAGAGAAATTTTAGGCTGATATCTTTATGATGTTGATCTTCTGGTACTTTTTTTGTTTGGAAAATCTTAGTTTTCATTTGTAGACTGGATATTACATATAGAAGTATAGTGATTCTTCCGAATATTAAGAATAAGGACAGAGGACAGCTGTTTTCATGTCAGATCTGTGCTAGGAGTTGTTGGGTGTTGCCGGTTAGAGCCGTAAGTGTGAGCGGAACAGTGAACCTCTTGGCATGGAGCTCCTCTGCTCAGACATACCCCCCCAATGTGAGTCTTAATGGAATGATATTATAGTTTCTTATATGAAAATTTAATTTCACAGTTCTAGAAAAATATAGCTTATCATGAAAAAAATAAAGAATTTTAGGGGTGATTGAAACAGCAGCAGTAGAAAGTGCATGCACTAAGTTGTGTTGGTTTTAAATTTTATTTTGTGGATGAGGGGTTGAGATAAACCTTCATTTTCCACAATATTTACTTTCTTTGCATGTAATTATTGTTTTTTATTATTTGTGCAGAAGTTGCCACCAGACAGTTTCGTATTGCAGAGATGCTTTACTATAAAGTGTTAGAAACTGTTATTGAGCAGGAGCAAAAGAGACTGGGAGACATGGACTTATCTGTGAGTAAATAACCAACCTGTTGATCAGCACAGCGCCGTGTAGTTTTCTGTTGGCCCTAGCCACCAAAAAACCCCAAACAAAACAGGCCTTTCCTGAGGAAGAGCAATGATGCATGCTTTTGAGAGAGTGAGACTGACGGGCACCCGAGGAAGCCTGTGTCCCTCGCACTGTCACAGCCCGCCCCCCGGCACTCGGAGTGCCACCGCGGCCAGGCAGTCCGGGTGTCCTGGCGCAGCGGCTCCCGTGGGCCTCGGAGTGCCCGTCGAGGATTCAAGCACTCAGAGTTTTAAATAGCAGAGAGATTTTATTCAAGCCCTATGTAGCCTTAAATTGAGTATTGACTATTTATTCTTTTAGTAAGTATTGAATATTTATAACAGATATTTAGGTAGGGCTTTAACAAATATTCAGCTATTCCTCTTTGGCAAAGATAATTAATTTTCCTAGATTTTACTAGTCAGGAAATGTAAATTGATTTTAAACAAGCGATATTTATTTTTAATTGGATCAAAGATTTATTTTTTCTTAAAGATTTTATTTATTTTAGACAGGAAGGGAGGAAGGAGAGAAACATCATTTGGTTGCTCTTGCACACCCCCTACTGGGGACCTGGCCCACAGCCCAGGACTGTACCCTGACGGGAATTGAACCCCTTGACCTTTCAGTCTGCAGGCCGGCTCTCATTCCACCGAGCCACACCAGCCAGGGCTCGAAAATATTTTTAATTAATTTTTTAAATATTCTAAAGAAAACTATAAAATTGACCAATAATTGTTCTAATTCCTTGTACCTGTTTACATTTGTTTTGGGTGTATATATATATGGGACTGTAGAAATTTAAAAAGCTATTTTACAACAAATTTTGTAACACATACAGAGGGATTATAAAACATAGCTATAGTTTAGAAGTTGATAGTAAGTGGATACCTGTATGCTCACCTAAGAAATTTATTTAAAAAAATTTTTATTGTAGTAAAAGTTGCATAAAATTTACTGTCTTAAGCATTTTTAAGTGCAAAATTCACTAACACCATTCACAATGTTGTGTAACCCTCACCACTCACTAATTGTCTTAAGAATTTTTTTCATCTCCCCAAACTGATCATCTGTACCCATAAACAGTGATTCCCCAATCTCTCCTCCCTGCAGCTCCCTGGCCCATTTCACTTAGCATGTTTTCATGGTTCATCCATCTTGTACCATGTATCGGAATTTTATTCCTTTTTAAGAATGAATAATGTATACACACATACCACATATATGCACATACTACATTTTGTTGATCCATTCCTCTGTTGATGTGCATTTGAGTTTCCACCTTTTGGCCATTGTGAATAGTACTGTGAATAAGGCTATTGCAAACATTGGTGTACACGTATCCATTTAAGTCTCTGCTTTCAGTTCTTTTGGGTACATGTTCTGGATCTTAATCCCTTGTCAGAAATATGATATGCAAATATTCTCACTTCATTGATAGTATTTTCTGATGCACAAAAGCCTTTTTTTAAAAAAAAAATTTTATTGATTTTGCTATTACAGTTGTTCCATTGCATAAAAGGTTTTAATTTTGATGAAGTCTACCTATTTTTTGTTCTTATTGCCTATGGTTTTCGTGTCTACGTAAATTTTTAATTCAAAACTAATAAATATGTACACTTTTGGAACATACATAAGGGGAAAAAAGGAAAGTGAAAATCATCTGTGATTGTGTTACCCTGAGTAAATGTGCTGACTTTTGGTCCACAACCCTCTGGCCAAGTCACCTGCTGCCCTTCCGGTCGTCTCTCTATGCCAGTGGCCTTTACTGTGAGCACTGTCGTAAGACACCTTTGCACACCATCCTTCCTCAGAGCACCCAGGCGTTGTGTGCGTTTTAGTCAGCAGTGTGATCTCTCGTATCAGCTGTATTTTATAGTGTGTAAGGTCTTTGAAAGCTGCTAAAAAATGGACTTAATACATCAAGTTAAGAAAACTTTGTAAGAAAATGAGCACATACTTGTCACGAACCCAGAGAATAACTTGACTGGGTATGAAATGTTCGAGTAGGCTAATGTTTCTAAATGTTAACTGTTTTACAGAACATTCTGGAACAAGATGCATTCCACAGATCACTCATGGCCTGCTGCCTAGAGGTCGTCACTTTTTCTTACAAGCCTCCTGGGAATTTTCCATATATTACTGAAGTATTTGATGTGCCGTTTTATCACTTTTACAAGGTATTTTTAAAAATCTGATACTAACTAGGAAATTGTAGACGAGACTAACTCCTGTTAGCCACCTAGTTCATTTTAATGTCTAAGTACACTTCTTCTCATTTTAATCACATGTTTAATAATCTCTGTTCTTCGGGGAGCAGAGAAAAAGTAGAGTCTTAAGAACCGTGTAAACTCTCCTACAAAGACCTATTCTCAGGGAAGCTTCACTTGATTCATTTATTTCATAGAGGCTTTTAGAATGCTTCCATTTTATGAGCTTAAGAAGGTTTTTAAAAACTAGCAAACGTATCAGTAGCTAATCTTGTATCGCAATCTCTTTTTTTAGCTTTATGGATTGAATGTGTTTTTCAGAAACCAAAATTCTCTTTCACATGAGGCACAGAGTTATGGCATTGATTTGGTAGTTGTTTCCTTAATTTAGTGTATGAATTTAATTGATTCAGCAGTCAAAACATTTTTATAGTGGCACATATTGAATGTTCATGGTTTTTTTAAAGATTTTTATTTATATATTTTTAGAGGGAGGAGGGAAAAAGGGGGAGAGAGACATCGAAGTGAGAGAGAAACCTCGACTGGTTGCCTGCCCTACGCACCCCGACCGGGACCAAGCCCACATCCCAGGCATGCGCCCTGACTGGGAGTCAGGAGGGTGACCTTTTGCTCTGTGGGACAATGCCTAGCCTACTGAGGCACATCGGTCAGGGCTACAGTTTTTAAATATGAAATTTAAAGAGTTTATAAAGGAGAGGAAGAACAGCTGTTTCAAAATAGTACTATTCTTTAAAGTTGTAATTTTTTTATAAATTGCCTTTGTTGTACTTAAAAATATGTAAAAAATAAAATTTACCCATTTTTTATACTTAAACAATTTTTGTAAAAAAAATAATAATTGCGATTAACCCAGGGCGTTTTTCCTTACTGCAGGTGATAGAAGTATTCATTAGAGCAGAAGACGGCCTCTGCAGAGAGGTGGTGAAACACCTCAATCAGATTGAGGAGCAGATCTTGGACCATCTGGCGTGGACATCGGAGTCTCCGCTCTGGGACAGAATTAGAGACAATGACAGCAGAGTTCCTACGTGCGAAGAGGTTTGTGCGAATGTCTCAGCATCTCTCTACAACGGAGGCACATCGATGTCTAGTCCCTTCGCGCTCCTCTTTCACGGGGAACGGTTAGAGTCTCCCTCGTGCAGGGTCGGGGCAGCATCTGGGTTCGCACGGTCCGATCGCCCCTGAATCTGATCGGACGCGTGAGTCAGAAAGTACTTGTGATTGCCCCAGGTTTCCAGTGACAGAGTGAGAATCGGGGCTCTGTCTTGATTTCTTAATCAGGTTTATGTATCTTAGAATGCTTGCTTTTCCAGTTCTCCAAGTCAGTAAGGAACATTGATCTACATTTATCTTCTTACTAGGTCTTGAAATGTTCAAGCCTTCTGGAATTTATTTTAACTTTAGTATGAAAGTAGAAAAGTCAGGTGATAGATGGAATAACTGATGAGCCAAGATAGTTTTTTTCACCTTATATTATTATTGCACTTTTTATTATGATACTTTTTCGAATATCGGCATTCCGTGTGAACACCTCCCCACAGGTCATGCCGCCTCATAGCCTGGAGAGAGCGGACGAGCACGTCTGCACTGCTGGCTCCCCCCCGAACCCCAGGAGAGGGAGTGAGGTCCGGGCTGACGCTGGAGCGCTCGGGAGAAGTAAGTTCTATTTAAAACAGTAAGGCAGTGTTTGGAAGCCTATATCTGAGGATATAAATTCCACTCAATCTGCAAGCGAAGTTCACAGGGCCTGCCAGAAGGAAATGTCCTGTGCATTATAGTGCCATGCGGTTGCTTTAAAGGCTCTAAGAACACGGGGAAATGCATGTTACAAGTGTCTTTTTAAAAACCATACTCTATATGAATGTTTCCTATTTTTAAAGGGTATGTTTTTATATTTTTAATTATTTTACAATTTAAAAATGTTTACCAAAACCACTGAATTATTAGTTTTGAATGGGTGAAATGTATGAGAATTCTATCTCAATAAAGGTGTTTAAAAAAATAAAGCTTAATTCAATCCAAAACATGTTATGTCCATTCTTTCTGAAGGACATTATTGAGTTTTAGTAATTTCCTTTTTTAAAAAAAATTGTACTTATTTATTCCTAGAAGGTAAGGGAAGGAGAGAGGGAGAGAAACATCAATGATGCAAGAGAGACATTGACTTGGTTGCCTTTAACACGCCCCCAACTGGGGACTTGACCTACAACCCAGGTACATGCCCTGACTGGGATTTGAACTGGCAGCCTTTCAGTTCACAGGCTGGTACTCAGTCCACTGAGTCACACCAGCCAGGGCAAGTTTTAGTAATTTTCTATATGTGGGCAAAGTCAAAGATTCATAAAACTGCGGGAATAAATGCAGACGGTACCATAGGAATATCAAGTCCCCTTCATAAGTAGTGGGTTTATGGTAAAGTCACATTTTACATGAGTGTTAGGAAGAAATTGAATATGGTCAGAAATATCATGGAGAAATAGAATACCTCAAATTGCCCCTCACTCCTCAAGACCCTGGAGTAGTGGAGGACAAAGGCAGGTTTAAATTAGCAGAAAGTGGGGTGAAGGAGGGAGCACGGTGAGGCCACGGAGAAAGTCTCTCTTTACATTTTGCTCCAGCTAGCGTTCACTTGAATTTTTATTACTTGACTGTAGCTACTATGATGTGACACCTGGAATTTTTGTTTGCTTTACAATTATGAAGTATTTCACACACTAGTTGACGCATACTAATAGCAGCTCGGTGGTTCGCGTTTTCCCTGCCCTAGGCGTGGCGTCGGCAGGCCCTGGGTACGAGAGGTACAGCGGGCCCACGCTCAGCTCCACCAGGAGACGGCTGTTTGTGGACAACAATGATGGCCCCTCTGACAGAGGGACGCCAGCGCGCGCGCCTCCGCAGCCCCTGGTCAGCGCCGTCCCTGTGCAGAACGTGCCCGGGGAGGCCGTTCCTGTCACACCAGTTCCTGGGCAGACTTTGGTCACCATGGCAACAGCCACTGTCACAGCCAACAATGGACAAACTGTGACCATTCCTGTCCAAGGTGAGCAAGGTGGAGTTGAGTCATGAGTTTTTTGTGGCATTTATTAGAAAGTTACCCGAGATTTGGCTGGAGAGAGAATGTGAAACAAGTGTTTAGCCAGGAAGGGTGTTGGGGGGCAGGAATGGGGAACCCCTGCCCAGAGAGCCCTGTACTGTCAACGATTCCCTGTGCTGTTCTCTCCGTGACCGACTGCAGGCATCGCCAATGAAAACGGAGGGATAACGTTCTTCCCCGTCCAAGTCAACGTGGGGGGACAGGCACAAGCCGTGACCAGCTCCATCCAGCCCCTCAGTGCTCAGGCCCTGGCTGGGAACCTGAGCTCCCAACAGGTGACAGGAGCAGCCTTGCAGGTCGCAGGGCAGGTGGCCATTCAGCAGATGCCCTCAGGTGGACCACAGCAGAAACAGGGGCCGCCGCCGACCAGCAGCAGCGGGAGGCCCCGGAAGACCAGCTCCTTATCACTTTTCCTGAGGAAGGTGAGTGTTCCTGTGCCTTTACCAGGCCGTGAGCTCAGGAAGTGTGTCAGATAAACCAAGTTCAAAATGTGTTCGTTTCTCCGCTAGGTGTACCACTTAGCAGGGGTCCGCCTTCGGGATCTCTGTATTAAACTGGATATTTCAGACACGCTGAGGAGGAAAATCTGGACCTGCTTTGAATTCTCCATAGTGCAGTGTCCTGAACTTATGATGGACAGACATCTGGACCAGCTGTTGATGTGCGCCATTTACGTGATGGCAAAAGTGAGTACTCGGGGGGTAAAGAAAGAAGATGCCACCTCCTCACTCTCAGAGCGTTTGTAACAGCCTTGCTGAGATCAGGTCCCAGCCCATGTGACCCGCTCATTCACACTGGCTCGGTACACTTCAGGGCATTCACAGTCTGTACAACCATCAGTCACCGCAGTCAGTGTAAAACCTCATTTTCCATTATTTCACTGCATACATTTGTATCCATTTTCCAGTTAATGAATTTTTTCCACTTTTGGCTATTCATGCACAAATTTTTGCAGAGACGTTTCCGTTGAAGTGTGGGTCTGGGGGAGGACTGCCAGGTCGTAGGGTAGCTGTGTTAGCCACTGAGGAGCTGCCAGACTGTGTCAGCAGTCACTGCGCCGCTCCCACTCACACCAGCTATGAAGGAAGGTCAGACTGCTCTGCATTCTCATCGGCACGTTATCATCAGACTTTGCTTTTTAAATACTCGAGGTGGAATGCATGTAGCAGAGTAAGTCATTTTCAAATGAACAATTCATTGGCATTTTGCACATTCAGTGTTAAACACCCACTCCCTCGATCTAGATTCAGACATTTCCGCCCCTGCAGAGTGAAACTACTTACCAATTCAGTGGCCTCCCTCCATTCTCCTTGTTCCCGCGACCACCCCTGCCTCGTCTCTGTGCATCAGACGGTTCTAGGCCTCACGGGAGTGGGATCGTGCAGCGTCGGTCCTCTTGGGACTAGTTTGTTGGCAGCATGTCCTCCAGACTTGCGTGTACTGTGGAGTGAGCGGTAATTTTCTTCTTTCAAGGCTGAATACTCTTTCACCATACGGATATATTTCATTTTCTTTATCCATTGACGGACAGACAGTTGGGATGTTTCCACTTTTTGGCTGTTGTGACTAATGCTACTGTGAACATGGGGATACAAGTCTTCAAGTATCTTTGGTGTCAGTTCTTTTGTGTATACACCCAGAAATGGCGTTGCTGGGTTGTACAATATTTCTGTGTTTAATTTTTTGAGGACTGTCATTCTGTTTGTCACAGCAGTGCATGAGAATTCCAGTTTGTCTATGTTTTGGCCAACTTATTTTCCATTTTCTTTTTAAATATTTTATTTATTATTTTTAGAGAAAGGGAAGAAGAAAGAGAGGGAGAGAAACATCAGTATGTGGTTGCCTCTCACAAGCCCCCTACGGGGCACCTGGCCCACAACCCAGGCATGTGCCCTGACTGGGAGTTGAACCTATGACCCTTTGGTTCGCAGGCCAATGCCCCATCCACTGAGCCACACCAGCCAGGGAGCCGTATTTTTTTATTTTAGCCATCCCAGCGGGAATCGACTGGTACCGTATTGTGGTTTGGTTTCTATTTCCCTAATGACCAATGAACCTGAGTGTCTTTTATTGTATTTGTTGGCCGTTTTTTGAGTTTTTGAGGCTGGCCATCCCATTGGGTATGAAGAACTGTCTCACGGTGGTCTTTCCATTTCTCGGATGACTAATGATACATGGAGTATTTTTTCATTGGCTTACTGCTCATTTGGATGTCTTTGGAGAAATATGTTTAAATCCTTTGCCCATTCTTGAATTGGACTGTTTGCTTTTTGTTGTCAAATTGTACGAGTTCTTATATATTCTGGATGCAACTGCCTCATGAGATACATGTGATTTGCAAATATTTCTTTCATTCTATGTTATCTTTTCACTTGACGGCATTATTTGAAGCATTAAAAATTTTAATTTTGATGAAAACTTTTTTCTTTTGCTACTTGTGCTTTTGGTGTAATGTTGGAGAATACATGGATAGATCCAAGGTTATAAAGGTTTATCCTGGTTTTAAGAGTTTTGCTGATTGATTTTCATTAAACCAACCTTGCTTGAGTTCCTGGCGTAAAGCTTCCTTGGTCACAGGATCATAATACATAGGGAAGGGTTCCTTCTATATTTTGAAAGAGTTTGTGAAGGATTGGTATTAGTTCTTTAAATGTCTGGTGGAATTCAGGAAAGGCACTAGAGCCTACATTTCTCTTTGTGGGCAGTTTATTGATGAAGGATTCTTTTTCTTGTCGTAAATTATCTACTTCTAGAATCACTTTTGGTAGTTTGTGTCTTTCTAGGAATTTGTCCATTTCCTTGGGACTAATTTGTTGGAGCACAGTTGTTCATAGTATTCCCTTGCAGTCTTTTTTTTTCTTTACCAGATTATTTTCTTAGTAATTTGAGTCTTCTCTCTTTGACATTTTATCATTATGAAATGTCCCTCTGTAGTAACTTGTTTTCTCTCAGCAGCTTTCATTGTGTGTCGCTGCTAACGACAGTCACAGTGTGGCGCGCTCTCCGTCGGCTCTTACCCTAGAATTCACTCACAACTGAAGCTCGTACCTTGTGACCGTCTCCCCACTCCCCCGAACCCCTGCATACACATACATCTCCGGCTTCAGTTTTATACTAACTTAATTCCAGTGACATGTTAGAGTGTTACTTCTAATAGCTGTTTCCTCTTTATCCTTTTGTGGTAGTATTATAATACATACGGTGTCCACAGACGTCATCAGTTCAACAATGTGCTGTCATTGTCTATGATTTGACTTTAAAAGGAACCGAGAGAGGAAGTATAGTGTAACAGTATAAATATTTATTTGAAGCTTTGTTATTTGATCTTATCATCTCGGACTCTCGTTACTGGTTGCTGTGGCTCTGAGCTGTCATGTGGAGTCGTCCCCTCAGTACTGCCCTCTTGTCTGGGCGGTGTATGGCGCACAGTCCGTATTTCCAGGTTACAGGTCCATCAGTGCGTTCTACACGTACTGTTTCGTACGGTTGTGAGCAGACAGACATTCTGTACTGCCTTCAGAGTTACATAATTATCTTGACTGGTGTTCTGGGTTTTTTTTGTATTTAAATTATTATCTGGAGTCACTTCCTTTTAGTTTGAAGAACTCTCTTTAGTATTTCACTTTGCTGGAGACCGGATTCCCCAGCCTTTGAGCACTTGGAATGTTCCCACTGCTTCTTGACCTCCCTGGTTTCTGATGAGAAGTCGTCTGTTATTTCCCTGGGTCCCTAGTAAGCGAATCGCTGTTCTGTTCCCCCAGTGAGATTTTCGTGTTACTGTCTGTCTGGTCCCAGGTCTTGGCTCAGACACCATGGTTCCCTCTGGTTTTGCTGCACGTTAGTTAGGTTTCAGTAGAATGTTGTGTGCCCCCAGGGCCGTTTCCAGAGACTTTGAGTGACTGGTTTTTAAATATAATTTCCACCAGTTTCACTGTGGAGCAGGTTTATAGTGTTCTACACAATATTCTGCTGAAAGTCAGTTTCTCTCACAAAATGTTCTTACTCTTTCTTCCAGGTCACCAAAGATGACAAGTCCTTTCAGAATATTATGCGTTGTTACAGGACTCAGCCACAGGCCCGGAGCCAGGTAAGGACATTTCCTCTCAGCGCTGAAAATAAAGCTTAAAAGTCTTCGGTGAATACAAAAAGTTAGCCAGAGTTGATCTGCAGCCTTTTCTGCAGGCTAAATGAGTAAGACTTTACTTTAAAGGAAGTCCTTAGTTTAAGTCCTGTTTTCTCCAAAAGGTAATGAGATGAAGTGACTGACATCTAATTAAATTAGGAAGTTGTTTGGTTTCTTGGTCATCTGTCTGTCTGGTTTAGGAAACATAGCATATTTCATCAAATTTTAAAACTCATTTTACCTTTAATACTATTAAAGAGGTAGGTGTGGGAGACTTTTGCATCGGGCTTAGAATGACTTCATGTCATGGTTGGTGCCAATACTGCTCTGCTGTATTATAGGCGGGACTTGGAATTTCAAGCCACACGGCCCCAGGTATAAACCCTGGATCTGTTACTTGACACATGACCTTGGCTGCATTTATTAACCTCCCCGGTGGAGGATAACTATTATACATGGGGTCGTTGTAAGAATGAAATAACACGTCAAGGCCATACAGTCTAGGATGCACTCACTAAATGCTGATCTCTGTCCCCGCATCGTGTCTCTCTAAAGGTCTACAGAAGCGTTCTGATAAAGGGGAGAAAGGAGAGAAGGGACTCCGGCGGCAGCGACAGCAGGAGCCGCCAGGACTCTCCAACAGAACCGAAAGACAGGGGTAAGTGGGGCCCTTAGGAAGGCACACACAATGTGTGCAGTGGCTTCCCTGGTCTTTCAGGCCTAGAAAACTGAGGATTACTAAATGAAATTACAAAGGAAACTATTTTATTGGCAAAGAATTTGCTGGAGTAATAAACAGAATTCTAAATTTAGTGGCAAAGTTGTCTGTCTGTCCTCCCATAGCTTTGAGGCAAACTGTGCAGAACACTCTTCTCCGGGGGGTTAGAGAAGGTTTCGGGCAGGAAGCTGGAACATCCAAGTCTGGCGTGTGGACTGAAACCACGCTGTGGAAACACCATCCCTGTTTCTTTGCACCACGTAATGCAGGGCTCAGGTCCCATAAAACTTGCTGGAACTTGCTAGTGAACACTCCTCAGTGTGCCCTTCCTCCCTTTGTGGCCTGGGCGTGACACAAGTACTTAATGTCTCACCCATGCTCTGCCCCCTCACACGAAGAACTGAGTGCCCATTTGCTGCCACTGCACAAGCAGAGCCCGCAGCTGTTGGCCTGTGTGCAGCTGAACTGGCTTTGGAGGCGGCCCACTCCGGCAGCCGTCCGGTCTCACACCGTCTGCTCTCCCCGCTGCAGCCAGCAGAGACTCCAGCCCTGTCATGAGGTCCAGCAGCACCTTGCCTGTCCCGCAGCCCAGCAGCGCGCCGCCGACACCTACCCGCCTCACGGGCGCCAACAGTGACGTGGAGGAGGAGGAGAGGGGCGACCTCATCCAGTTCTACAACCACATCTACATAAAGCAGATTAAGTCGTTTGCCATAAAGTACTCACAGGCAAACATAGTAAGTCTGATGGGGACCGTTTCCTTTTTTCCTTCACTTGAGAGGGATGGGGAACACTTCTCTTTGAGCTGCTCCATTTGTAAACTACTTTTACAAATAATTCTCTTGTTAAGTCTAACAAGTAATTTGACTAACAGTCTACGCTGTTGGGTGGCGTTAGACAAGAATACGACGGTACTTGGGCTCCCTGCAGGTGAGCGGACAGTACGAGAGAGGAGGCGTGGGTCCGCCGTCCTGCACTCAGCAGCTGTGGTGCCCATGCACGTTCACTGGCTCTGTGCACCCTGTCTCTCCCACCTGAGACGGAGTGGGAGCAGTCCCCTGCTTCCCCGGGCGTTACGAGGGTTGCACGACATACAGGACTGAAAATGCCCGAGAGAGTGACTGGCACCAAGTGAGCACTTAGGTGTTTGCTGTCACTGTTCACCAGTCATCAAGCTAATGATTTATTATCTCTCACCTCTTACAAGAAAAATAACCATTTCAAAAAATACCTGGCTAGAACTTCTGTTCAGCTTTCTAAGAAACACTGATTTTTTTTGACAGGCGGATGCCCCTCCACTCTCGCCCTATCCGTTTATAAGAACAGGCTCCCCTCGCCGGATACAGTTGTCTCAGAACCACCCTGTCTACATCTCCCCACATAAAAACGAAACAACGCTTTCTCCTCGAGAAAAGATTTTCTACTACTTCAGCAATAGTCCCGCAAAGGTGAGCCTGACCTACATTTTGGCTTTTACTAAAACTCCAGAGTGCCTAAGATTCTAGAAGCAGAATTGATGGGAAATGCCAGGGGAAAATGACCAGTTAGGCCCTGGCTGATGTGGCTCAGTGGATTGAGCACCGGCCTGTGAACTAAAAGGTTGCTGGTTCGATTCCCAGTCAGGGCATGTTCCTGGGTTGTGGGCCGGATCCCCAGTTGGGGCCATGTGTGGGGGGCAACAGGTCATGTTTCTCTCCGTCCTTTTCTCCCTCCCTTCCCTTCTCTCTAAAAATAGATAAATAAAATCTTAAAAAAAAAAAAAAAGTTACCACTTAAGTCCTAATGGAACCAAACCAGGCATGTCCCTTGACTGGGAATCGAACCTGTGACCTTTTGGTGTATGTGAGGATGCGCCAATTGATAAGAATACAGGCCTGCCCTGGCCAGAGCTCTAAAAGATGTTAATATCGTGAAGGAAACTATAAAGACACATGACAGCCAAATGCAATGGATGCTACATAGAAAAACTCAACTATAAAGGACATATTGGGGACAAGTGGAAAAATTTAACATGGACTTCAGTATTAGTAATTCTAAAATTTCTGTTAAATTTCTTTGGTACTGATGATGGTACTGGATTATGGAGGAGAATGTACTTGAAGTATTCAGAGGTGAACTGTTCCAATGTCAGTAACTTATTTTCAGATAGTTCAAGTAAAAGATTATAGAACAAATGACATAAATGTTGATGACTGTAAATGGGTAATCAGTATACTATTTGTCCAACTTCTCTGTAAGCTTGAAATCTTTTAAAATAGAAGTTGGGAAAACAAGTAAAGCAAAAAGTCTGTTAGAAAATATAATGGGCCTTGGTTGGTGTTGCTCAGTGGATTGAGTGTGGACCTGCAAACCAAAGGCTCACCGGTTCAATTCCCAGTCTAGGGCACATACCTCGTTTGCAGGCCAGGTCCCCAGTAGGGGACGCATGAGAAGCAACCACACATTGATATTTCTCTCCCTCTCTTCCCCACTCTCTAAAAATACATAAAATCTTAAATATATATACATTTATATATAATGGAAAAACTTTTCCTGAAATAGCAGCAAAGTATCACATGCCTTATAATTTATCTTTGCAGAAAAATTATTTAACCTGAATTAGATTTTTAAAAAGACTGGAATAAATGAAGATATATAACTAATGTTTCTGAACAGGGAGATGAAATATTAAAAAATGGAATTTCTTTCAACTGTTGCATAGGTTTACTCTAAAAGTCCCAAAAAGCAATTGGAGTTGGATGAAATGACTAATACTTCCTCTAATATTAGATTTTCATTTGATAACCACAGATTCCACCATCAACCACAAGTAGACTGAAGAGTTAAATGAAAAAAAAATACTCATTTCGAAAGAAGGCTGAAAAAGGGAAGAACGTATAGGGAAAAAAGCAAACAAATAGCAATTAAATGTAAATGGTCTAAATACACAAATTAAAAGGTAGAAATTGTAACATTGGGTGAAGACCTAATTGTTGCTTATATGTAACACTTAAGTATAAAGATACATAGTTTAAAGGGTTATAACACAAGTATCCCATCAAACGAATACATAAAATGTCTGCATACGATGGAACATCACTCCAATAAAAAAGCATTGCCACATGCTGCGAAGTGGATGAACCTTGAAAACATTATGCTGAGTGAGAAGGCAGTCACCGAAGGATAAATGTTGCACAGTTCCATTTACAGGGACTGTCCAGAGTGGGCAAGCGTACAGAAGCAGAGGGTAGATGACTGCCTACTGTCGGGGGGAGTGGAGGGTTCCTGCCAATGGGGACAGTTTCCTTGTGGGGTGACAAAAAGGTGACGGACGTTGTGGTGGCAGGACCCTGGGAGCGCACGGAAAGCCCTGGGTTTGTACACTTCAAATGGTTGAGTCACGTGGTATGTGAATTATATCCCAATAAAGCTGTTTTGTTTCCTTTTAAGTAAAAGGATAGAAAAAGTTGTACTCTAACACTAATCAAAAGAAAGCTTAGAGTGCTACATTAGTATCATTAATATTAATATTTAAAGAGTTAATATTTTCACTGATGTCATTTCCTAATGATACAGAGGATATACAATCCTAAATAGAAAAAGAAAAAAAAAAATACAGTCAAGAGTGTAACATGATTGACAGAACAAGTACAGAGAGAATCAGTGTGAGGTTCTTCAAAATAAGAACATTATCAATCAGACCGACTCACGGACATCTGTAGGACATTCCAGCAGCACCAGGTGCACATGGAACGTTTCACCAACACAGACTGTTCTGGACCATGAAACAAGTCCCAGTAACTGTATAGGGTTCAAAGAATGTATTTTCTGACCACAGTGGAATTAAAGTAGAAATCATAAAGGTATCTGGAAAACTCCCAAATTTGGGGGGACTAAACTGCATAATTCTATGAGTCTAGGAAAAAAAGAAATCGGAAAGTATTTGGAACTAAATGCAAACCTAACATAGCACTCTTGCCGCATTCCGCAAACTCTGTGCTAGGGCAAGAACTTACAGCGCTGTATTAGTGCCTATGTGAGAAAAGAAGAAGCGTCTCCAATTATGACCTAAGCAAGTAGAAAAAGTAGGAGTCGATGAAAAATACCTTAAAGCAGAGAAAATTAAGGCCATTGAAAGTTAAGGGTTTGTTTTTGTTTTTAGAAGATAAAATTTGCTATGTCTCTGTATAGACTGTATAGACTAAGCAGGAAAGACATGTTATCAGTATCAGGAATGAGAGGCACCAGTACAGGCACTACAGACATGAAAAGTCTAATGATGAAAACCGACTTTGTTCCAGTAAATGTGGTAAGTTGAAAAGTATCAATTCTTTGAAAGACAAATTTCCAAAACACTCAGAAGTAATCTTACTACCCCCATTATCTTTTAAACAATCCAACATTCCATCATGATAAAACTCTCAGGAGATTTCTACAACCTGATAAAAATATGTATTTGAAAAATCTATAGCTAACATCATACTTAACGGGGAAAGACAGTGTCTTCGCTCTAAGATCAGGAGGGAGGCGCGGAAGCTGCTCTCACCACCCCCGTTCGACACTGTAACTGTGGGCCGGGCACACGCAATACGATGGGGCACGACACGGAAGACGCACAAATGTCAGCACAGGAAAATCACAAAAGCTACAAAAAAGTACTGGAACTATAAGATTATAAAGGTTACATGATTAATACGCAAAAACCAAATGATTTCTATAAACTAGCAATGAGTAATTAGAAGGAAAAGGATTTTTAAACACTGTAAACAGCATTAAAAAATGAAGTACATGCAAGTCTGATGAAAGATGTGTCTAAGACTTTGTATCCTGAATACTACAGTCTTGGTGAAAGAAATTGAAGACCGAGAAAATGGAGAGATACATATATTCACGAATTGAAAACAGTATCAGGATCTCCATTTTTCCCCCCTTGATCTATAAATTAAACCTAATTCCTGTCAGAATTCCAGCAGATTTGTATAAATTAACTGGTTTTAAAACTTACATGAAAATGCATAGGAACTAGAATAACCAACACAATTTTAGAAAAACTTGAAACATTCACACTGATTTCAAGACTTATTGTAAAGCTGCGTGATTCAAGACAGTGTGGCCTTGGGGAAAGCGGACTTCTTGGAGCCCGGGGGTGGACCACACTGGGTGGGGCAGAGGGCGCCGACACAGTTTACTCCTGTATTATTTATTCTTGTGTTCTTGCTATTTTCTACTGAAACAACTGTCGACCTCCTTTGCCCCACCCTGTATGTGGCCAACTGGTTTTCAACAAATGTGCAAAAGCAAGTCCCTGGGGAAGGAACAGTCTTCTCAACAGAAGGTGCTGAGGCCGTGACACACGAGCCGTGGAACACCAGGCAGCAGGCAGAGGTGTGGGAAGGTCTGAGACACTTTCTTGTACAAGTGCTTGTGACTGCTCAGTGTGCTTTCCAGCAGAAAGGGTAGACAATGAAGCAGCACATGGAAAAAATTTTCTTAACCAAAAAAACTACCAGAAAACAATGTGATAAACTGGCTTTTGGGGCTCTGGAGAAATTTCATGCTAAACGCGCTGAAGACAGACCCAGTCTCCAGCACTCCGGCAGTGTTCTCTCGGTTCTTCCAAGGACAACCAGTGACTGTTCCATTCTGGACCGCACTAGGAAGTCACTTACAAGGATGCTGTAGGGAACTCAGGCTTACTTCTCCTGTGAAACTCCAGTTGAGAAAGGCTGCTAGACTGAAAAAATTGGAACTGATTAAATGTGGCATAGAGATGTCATGATCTATAACTTGTAAAAAGGAATCACAGATTTGTTCACTCTTACGTTCTGGAAGAGTACATGAAATAACCCCTGGAGCTTGCTAGAAAAAGTCAATACTCTTCCTCCGCCCCAGCCAGCCAGCCACCAGTCTCTGCCAGCTGAGAAGTGAGATTGGAAGGCTGTATAATTTAGTTGTTTTCTTTACGAAGATGTTCAGACTCTTTAAGGTAAACCTTAAACTTAACTCATCTGTGGTACTTGGCCTTTACACTGAATTGACATGTATTAGCATTTTAAAGTTCGTATATCTATTTTCTCTCTAGAGACTAAGAGAGATTAACAGCATGATACGGACGGGAGAAACTCCAACCAAAAAGAGAGGGATTGTTTTGGAAGATGGAAGTGAATCGCCTGCCAAAAGAATTTGCCCGGAAAATCATTCTGCCTTAATCCGCCGTCTCCAAGACGTAGCTAATGACCGAGGTGCCCACTGAGGTTAGTCTGCTGTATTGAAACTCTTTTCACAAACTGTTTAACAGCATCATTTAATGCATGCTAGATTATGGGGCTCTTTTTCTTAATCTTTCCAGTATCCTTATTTTTACTCATCTCGTCTGCCTTTTTTCCTACCACTCAGTGCTTGCCATCAGTGCTGCTTAGAATCCAAACTGGGATCTTTAACTCTTTGGCAAAGCTTTCACAGGTACCGTAGAGAACCCAGCATGCTGACGTAGTGTGCGAGGTCTCTGTGGACCTTGCTCCAGCAGCGAAATGTGTTTCAGTTCATTCCTGTTTTGTGGTCTGCTCTGGCTCTCATGAAAAGCAACACAGAGACTAGGTATTTTGTTCTAAACACCTGGTAGGAGTGTGAGAAGTTTGCATTTTTGAAGCATTAACAAGGGAGCCCAGACTCCTGGCCCCACCCCCCCATGTGCTCCCCCCTCTTGTGTCAGGTGTGGTGGTGCAGTGTGACAGTGCTTGGCTGTGTGGCGTGTGATGTGTGAGTGAACGTGTGTACGAAGTGGCACTTTAGGGCTGAAAAAGCATGACTCCGTAACCCAGGTTTTGCTGTGTATTGTGATGGCACTTTCTACAATGTGAACTTTATATTAAGTACAAAACTTCTAGGCTAAACACTCAGTATCTTCTTTGATGCTTTTGTACTTTTTTAAAATTATTAAGCGCCAGTAGCCACCTTTGGGGCATGTATTTTAAATTCTCTAATCCCCCCCCCCCCAATTAATAGGGATCAGCCAGCTGAGTGAAGATTTTAAATCAGGTTGAATTAAGGGAATTAATATTAAAAATCACGGCCTCCTCTTATGGGAGGTAGTTATCCAAAAGACGTGTGTCTTCTAAGGTGATACATTTTAAAATACCTTTGGGTGTGTTCCTGGCATTTTAAAAGTTTAGGTTGGACAGTTTAGGTTTTCATGAGTATATAGTACCACTCATACAAATTAGAAAAGGTTATTTAACAGCTATTGAAATTATCTATATATACCTTTATTAGTCAGTATTATTCCAGCAGTTTTTAAGTTGAACGAATAGCCTTTTTAGGGAGAAAATTCAATTGTAAATTGAATCAGTATAAACAGAGTTACTAGGTAACTTCGTATTTGCTCCAAAAGAAATGTGGAACTCACACTGTTCAGTTAGAATAGTGCTCTGCAAAAATATTTACAAAACCTCTCCAGACACTTACTGCTACTGTAATTTTATATGAAAATAAGTGTATTTTTCAATAAAGCATTTATAAATTAATCTTTGTTTAGTTATACTGAGAAAAGAGTATTTAGTTTCCTGCATAAATGACAAAGAACCATCATTTATTGGTTTATTTTGTCTCTACAAAACACATTAGTCATTCGTTGCTTAAATATTTGACTTCATTAGAAACCGTTTTAACACTCTTTCTTCCTCCTACCACAAAAATACAGTAAGTAATTTGTTTTTTAAAAAAAAAACAACTATGAACAAACGTTCTGGTCTCTTCTCACTCACCTAATGCGCACCTCAGTGACAGCAGCTTGTAAAGTAGCAAGACAGCAGGCTGAAGACTGAGGTTCAAAGGATCTTCCACCTAAAAGTGCTAGTAAGCTCTGGACCTGCTTCCTCCGGACCTTCCCTCTCCACACCCTAATGTATGTACAGCTGACACCGCTGATTCGAGAGTCATTAGATAGCGCTGAAGTCTGTCTACCCTATTAGTTTTAAATGAATGCCACTTACCTTTACATTCAGAAAAATACTTAAGCCTCAATGTCCCCAAGAATCTGGGGTACTGAACTAGATCATCACCCTAAGACACTTCTGACAGAAGTAATGCGTTACTGGAGAGGTCTCTAGAACTTGCTGTTAGAACCTAAGCGCACACTGACCACACTGGTGTCAGTCCCGTTCACACAGTTTTACTCCGCAGCAGTCCGGGCCGCTGGTCAGCTTGAACTGGGCCTGGGGCCACGGGAAAGTGCACGGTGCACCAGACTCTCCAGCTCCTAAGTAGCTCCTGTTTTCTCTTCTTTACTGAAAGGCTGCACTGAGCCAGGCTTCACCCACGACAGGCCAGCCACATGAACGCTTTTACTGTGCTGTTCTTCAGGTCTCTAGGCACAATCAAAATAAAATCAGAAAGTGACTGATGATGGGATTCCAGCCCTGTACAAGCGTGTTTCCCAAAAAGTTGTTTGTATAGAATGAACTCCCCAGTGAAGACACTTTAGAAAGCAAATAGTGGGTTAACTATTTCACAAATGGCTATCTACTTACTTTCTGAGTCAGCATCTTCTCTCTGGCTTCGTCATGTACAGCAGGATTCCATGGAGAAAAGCTTAAGGAAGAGGAAGATTTAAAAACTCCTTGGCATATTAAATTTGTGTAGCATCCATTTTTTAGTACTTGGGTTTTATTACGGCAACTGTCTTAACACTTTAGGATTTAGAGAGTAGTCTTTAATCAGCTGTCAACATGTAAGTTTCAGGCGTTACCTATTTCCTCACATACCTGTCCTTCATAGAGCCCCTCCCTGGGATAGCCCGTCTAAGCTGCACCACCGCCCTGGAGGTACTGGTATTTAAGATGAAGTGAGGCAGAGCAAGACTAAGTAATTGCTCCAGGTCACCAAAGCCAGTAAGTGCACCAGCCTCCACACTGCTCCCCACACTCGCCCCAGGACCAAGCACCATAGCCCCACAGGTGCCTACTGCTCAGCTTCCTCCTGTCCCCCAGGCTGGGGGTCGACGGGCTGTGGCCATTCTAGAGGGGCTCCAGCTAAAATTGCCACCTGCAAAGGAAGTCCTGATGCTTGGCAGAGCACTTTACCAGAACCCTGCAGAACCCACCGTCCCTAAAGAGCTTGTTATTCGGCACAGTGGGCCAGTCACATAAAGCTTTTTGTTCAAGGGAGGAACCCCCAAGAGGTATGAGGAATCTTGTTGGCAGTCGGTGCTGCAGGCTAACAGATTACATGCTTTCCCTTTAAAGCCCCACTTTAAGACCAAAGCATGGCAACATGGGACTGCAGAGGGCAGCGTATGTAGAAAATGGGCCACTTACTTAATGGCATAGGGGTCTTCTATTTTGGGCTGCTCAAACAGCTGGGCAGTGCCCGCCTTGACACTGTCAACCACTTTACTTTTAAACAGGTGGACATCTTTTTCGTACCTGTGTTAAAAGTTTAAAAATCAGAATGTTACTAACATTATCTACTTAGCTACATCTTCAAATTTGCCTTAAGTAACAAAGCAAAGGGGCATACAGAACAGCAGCCTCGGGGTTGAGGGGGCTCGCAGTGTCGATCTTGTAGAACACCCTCCTCGCGTACATCAGGACCTGCCAGATGTGGTTGTGGTTCCGCCTGCGGGGAGACAGGACTGGCTGCCGAGGCGTCCTCTCACTGACTGTTGTCACTGGAGGAGCCCCTTGTCACTAACCTCCATTTGGCAAACGCTCTCTTCACGTCCAGCTCCCCCGAGGCAGGGTCCACTAGCGGGTGAAAGACAGGCATGTCGAACACCAGGCGCTGTGTGGGGAGAGGGGTGCACTCTTTACTGGAAGCGGTGGAGGTGACGGACCCATGTAGACAGCGGTGAGGAGTGCATCAGGACGAGGTTGGCACCCCGTCAGAGAGCTGCCTCAGGAGCGGGACTTAACTGCATCACCACTTCCCTACGGCGTTTACTTTTGCAGTGAGGGGGTCCCCACTCCAGCACCCACGCTGGGCTGCGGAGCGGCCTCTGCACGCCCCAAGCAGTGGGGCACGGAGAAGCTCCTGGTGGAGGCCGGCAAGGCCAACGATGCAACCAAGCCCAGAGGTCCCCCCCGGGAGATTGCATGGTAGACGGACAAGTTAGGAGACAAACCATGACAGTGGTCAGTTCGGGAGAGAACAGGGAGGCTTTAAGGTCCTGTGTGCGCTCCTCACTGGCTGGTAGGTGAAGCCAGACAGGGGCTCCTACTTACCGGACAGTCACCGTCGGGGTAGTTATCAGGGATGTAAACGGTAAATTTGAACACACCATCTTGATAGAGTCCATGCCGTATGAATATTACTCCGAACCACACTGCAGGGAACAGAAGCCAGTTAGGGCCCACGTCTGTGTCGGAGGGAGCCGACGGGCTGCAGCTGGCATGAAAGGGTTAGCGGATCCTTACTCAGTGCTGAGCGGTAAGACGGCTGCACGTAGACACCTGGTAGCCGCTGTTTCACAACCAAGGTGCTGGAACAGAAGCAGCAAACAGTGAAACGTATGGCTATAAATAACAGACAGGTCCAACCACCCCACACATTTTCTGAGGCAGGACAGTCCCGCTGGGTGGCTGCCGCCCTAATGCAATGAGCTAAGCCGTCACAGCCTCTCTCCTGGCCTCGCCACCAAGGGCCTCAGATTAAGAAATTTAAGCTAACAGGGCCACACGAAGAATGAGGTTTTCTTCCCAGAAATCTACTTCCCCAAAACATCATCTTGGAAACCAGTATGGATGTAATTCAGAACCATGCAACCTGATTTAAGTTTTGGATGTTAAGTTTGAGGCAAATGAGGGTATTGGTCAAGTTATTGCTTCTGTGATTGGAGAGGACAGAGCCCACCCACACACACTCCAAAGCCATCCAAAACACAACTGTAGGTAACTGAGAATAAAATTCCACTGAAATGCCCCCACTCAAGTGTCCAGATCTTCAGTTAGATCACCCGGGCGGCAGGGGCCACATTTCACTTTCCTGGCAGTGTTGACGGCGAGGGTGGGCACTGGCGAGGCACTAGCGTGGTGCCCTGTTCCTAACTCTGCCCCGCACTGCAGACACCCGTGCCCCACACTAGGTGTGGGAGGCGGTGGGTGCTGAGACCAGGAAGACAAGGGTAGGATACGAAGACTGCACTGGCTCTCTGGGGACCTGGGCACCCACCCACGGCCATCCTGCATTGCTCCTCACCACTAGTCTCAGTAAGCCAGGCTGTGACCAGACCTTGGGAAGAACAAGGTCAGACTAGGGCCCTGGAACGCACTAACCTGCCAATCCTGAGTTTTAATTGAGAAGTAGTTTATTGGCCCTTAGTTGATAGTTTTTATTACCTACTGGCCATCACACTTATTTTTAATCATGTTAAAGTAGTTACCCCATTTTTAAGCCCCTAAAGTTGGCACGTCAGCAGCAGCATGCTTGGCAGATGCATGTATAAAGGGCCGCCACCCCCGTGCTGCCGTCGGCCCCATGGGGCGGGCCTCAGACCCCCGACCAGCACAGCATTAGTGCGGGGGTAGGGCACTCAGGGCGCCTTCAAGAAACTGCAGGTGCAAAGGAATTCATTTCCCAGTTGTGCCACTGAGTTACAGCTCAGAGTGTGTCTTTACCCCCGGGCTTAAGAGACCTGTGGCTCTGGCTTTAGTGCTGCACTTCATAAAGTACTAAACTATCATGGCACACAGTGAGCCTTTGACACAAGGCTAGGACGGAGCTTACTGGATTAATATCAAGTGCTGTGCACAAAGGAATTTCAAACTAATTGAAATTCAGAATGCACCACACCTCCAGCCCTTGTAACAGGTTAATTAAGTCAAATGCCATCGGCAATCAGTCATTCTTGGAGCCCATGGTGGGCCAGGTGCTGTGTTGTCACGACCAGCATTCTGCAGGCATGCTCCTCACCCTCTGAAGACATGCGCCACTGCCGTCCACTTGTGACTTCTGTGACCAGTCAGCTTCTACCTACATGGAGCCCTCATCTGTATGATGACCCTATAATCGCCTAATTTGGCCTTAGGGGGTCCTATAAAGCAAGTCAGATCGGATCCCCTATCTAATGACAGTCCTTCAGGTATATAAAGTCCCGCCAGCTCCGGTCCCCCCATTACTGACTCCCAAAGTCTGGCTTTCTGACCTCCTCAGTCTGTCAGGAGGCCTCTTAGAATGATGACCCCCCAGAGAAGAGCACAAGCCTGCACCCGGGTCTGCCCCGAGAGAGAACAGACCACCACCCTCCCACTGGCCTGCCCTCTGTGGCCACCTCCTCAGGAGGTGGATTTCCCTTCCCCAAAGATGGTAAGGTCCTGACCTATACTGTAAGTGTTTAATCTCACTCTCCCTGCTCTTGCTGTCCAAACAGACATAGAAATTGAAGCACACACTTGCTTTTAAATATTATTTACCCATGCTCTGAATAAGAATCATTACATTTCCTAGATGATATTTATAAACACTGCTTAGACCTCGGTTAAGAAAAATGATGTTGCCAGTGATAGTCTCCATCTTTCTATAAACATAAAGGCTGGATGGCTGTGAGTTTGAGCTTTAAGAATAAGTGGCTGATGTTTAATGAGTCTAGTCCATCAAAATAACTTTCACTCTTTACCTTCAAGAGGCATTCGAAGCGCAAGCGAGTAGTTTGTTAAGAACTTACAACTCTGCAAGGAGCGAGTACTCCAGGTAGAAGGGACCGTAAGAGGCATGTGTGCCGTTGGCAGACTGCGCTGCTGAGGCGGGGCATGTCGGCTTAGTTACGGGCAGAGCATTTTTAGGAATGGAAGGCAGCTGTTTCTTGGGAGCAGTGCGCGGAGGGCTGGTTTTCCCGTCCCCTGTCAGTGTCTTCTCGTCACCATCAGATCGCTGTCCAAGGGGAAGTGGTGAGAACATGTGTTAGGGTGACTCTGGAATCTCAACAGTACATGTAATCGTAGTCCTGGACCTGAGAGCTGGAATTACTCTTTTCAAGGATATTCCAGCACCACGATCAAGAGGACTTGAAAGGCCTTCCAGCAGGAGGGCCTCATAAAGAGCAGACTAAATCCAAAGCAAGACTATAAAGCATTAGAAAACTTTCGTTAGCTTCATCCTATACAGATGAAGCCAATGTTTACAAGATTTAAGTGAAAGAAATCATCTCTCCTGGTGGCCCCCTAAAGGGCAAGGGGTTAGTACACAATTAGACAACTGGACAGGCTACGAAAATCCCTGGGCAGTTAGACGCTGTAGGAGGTCAGGTGCTACGCAGCTCTGAATCAGCAGAGATGACCCTGACTGGTGCGGCTCTGTGGGTTGGGCATTGTCCCGCAAAGCGAAAGGTCACAGGTTCCATTCCTGGCCAGGCACATGCCTGGGTTGTGCGGGCTGGGTCCCTCGTTGGGGCCATGAGAGAGGCAACCGATCTTTTGCACATCAATGTTTCTCTTTTCCTCTTTCTCCCTCCCTTCCTCTCTCTAAAAATAAATAAATAAAAATCAAGAGATGACTGAAATTAGTCACTACCTAACAGCACCTGGGCTAGAAACAAAGAAGCTAGTATCTCACTCGCAATGGGTCTAATTTCGATCTTGTCCCTAAGGGATACGTTTCGACATTCGGACTCTCCCCAGCATGGGCTGCCGTCCGCAGCAGAGATAAAGGTCTAAATGAGTCCGACTAGACGCCCATCTGACAGGTGCGTCCTTGGCTCCAGGACAGCACAGGCTGTTTAATTTAGCTGAATTAAAAATGTCATTTGCTTTAAAAAAGATGATTAATAGTGTTCTCATAGAGGTGGAATTATGAGTTATATTTATTTTCTCTTTGTCTACATGTGCTTGGCCTTCCTACAATGTATTATTTTTGCAATTAAAAACATTTGATTTAGAAAAACCAGTGCCCTCAAGTCTGACTTGAACACATTGGACTGGCCTTTCCCAAGGCTTTTCTTACCATAGAATCTTGCAGTTTAGTAAGAGCGACTATAGTAACAAGTGACAAATTTCATGATATGTAAATATCACCTGTCAAAACAGTCTTAGAATCATGACTACCAGGACAATTTCTATTTTAGATATGATCTCAGTCTCAGAAACTAACTTTAATCGACAAAATCACTTCTCAAAAGTAAAACCTGAACTAGAAAAACAAAATAATCTTGTTAAGATTACAGAGCAACCTCAGCATGAATTATTTTGGCCTCTATTTTGATGCACACTGCTTCCTCACTGAGTCTATCAACTAGACTTACTTTGCGTCCAGAGCTTGCAGACATGCTCCAGAAAGGGTTCATAACGTGTGCTCCACACACACAAATTCAGTAGTCTGTGTCATCAAACTCTTCCGTCCTGCAGACTCACTCTCCCTGAAGATGAGATGGGAAGCACAAACACCCACACCAAAAGTTAAGACAACAAAAATAATTAGGAACTAAATCTGACACTATCAGTAGGAATACAGTATAACATTATAGAATACATAGTTTTAAGAACCTACGAGGAAAAGTGTTTTCAGAAATAGTCTCCTTGAATACCCTCTCTTTTGACTCCAAATTCTTTCCTACCTTTAAGTGTCTACAGGAATGTGGGTGCTCAGTGCTTGGCCAGGATTCAGAATATTCAGTGACACAGCCCGGCTCTGGTGCCAGGAATGCAGAAGATATGGACTGTAACAGTTGCCAGTAGCATAATACCTCGAGAGGCATTTGACTACTGGGAACACCAGGTTCGGAAGGCACTCTACCCACATAACACAAAAAGATCTAGTGCTGTTCTCAGGGTGACAGGGAATTAAAGATTCATTTTTAAGTGTGTATTAAGTCACCTGTCTCAAGTACAAGTACACAATGACTCTCTCTGCCAGGAATAAAAACAATGAGGGAACGGCGGGGGGGGCATGCAACAGAGAGGGCTAATGGGGCCCTACTGGGACCGTCCCGCCAAAGTGGCCTCTCCACTGCTCGAAAGGTGGAGGCTGCAGGATGGGGCATTCCAGGATTTGCCAGCCAACATACATGAATGCAGCAGAGGAGCGTAAAAGAGCTTTCACAAACATAGGTCTTCCACTAGAGCTTTTAATCAGTGGGGAAGAAAGCATGTCTCTAAGGTCACAAAGTCAGTGGGTCATTTACTAAAAATACAAAGGAAGAGAAGCAAAAGGAAAACAGCAAGCCCTTCTGTAAGAACAGCACCTCCTCTGTTCTGGCGATGTCCCCCACAAAAGGCAGAGTTCCTTCTCTGAATTCTGATTTGCACCAATCAGAAGGCTGAAGGTGAAAAGTGTCAAAATTTAGCAACATCTTAAATTCATAAGAAGTAAATCATTAGAGGATCATGTGCCAAATATGTCCCTAGTCAGCAAAAATATGTTTTCTGACAAGCCTATGACACCCACAGAGGGTACAAGATCGCCCATACCCGCCAGTGCCTATTACTGCTGACTTGATGCCACCCAGTAATTAAACCAAAGGAATGACATCTCTGGTTTTTCCACGGACCTGTTGACTTACATCCAGTAAATAACAACTTAGTACTAAAAGTTTTCTGCAAATTTGCCTTTAAAGAGGACTATGATATGCATGAAAATACCTGGAACATCAAAAATGTGTCCTGGTTGGCTCAAATGAACACAGCACTGGTTTCCAGAGCTAGACAGTGTGCAGCACCCCGCTGTCATCCAAGACAGACCTGATTTCACAGGGAGGACACCTGTCCCCTTGGGGCACAGTGATCACCTCCCATGTAAATTTACAGGTGACTGAGGTGGACCAGTTACCTGTAAGGTCCCCTCCAATTCTAACACGTAATGATTCTGTAACTTTGCCTTTAAAAAATAAAAGTTGCCCCCAGTTCTTCCTGTGTTTCAGCAGGAGGTACACTGTCCACAGTAGCAACATAATCACCTGGAAATGACACCATTCATTAGCTGTCTAGTCTATCCCTGGCGCAGTACAGCGCTTTCCAACAGGAGTGACATAGACGAAAGATGTAAGATATGTCCTAATCATTAGGAAACAATTTTTAAATTTCCGGTTAGGCCATACAAACAAGACGCCAGGATGTTGGACCTGTACGCGCCACAGTCCCTACATAGGCACTACCTTAATCCATCACCAGAACAGCCGTAAATGCCATGATAAGCGACCACGGAACAGTGCCCAGAAAACAGGAATGGCCCGTGTTTGGCCCGGCTCGCGGGGGACAGACATACGGGAGCCCAAGAACGGGGCGGAAACCCATCTCCGCGTACCCAGAGAATCTGGTCAAACCTGTCTTGATGTGAAGTATGGTAGGGGCCATGTCCCAGTTTCATGGCTATCTTGAGATGGCCTGGGCCCACAAGCCCCTCTGGTGGGGGGCTCAAGGTCTCCAAGGCTCGCCCCCCCACCCCAACTAGGGTGCGGGGACAGAGCCAGGGAAGGCGGGACCTGAATGGGGCAGGCTAGTCAGCCCTCCTCCTCCTCTGGCCGGGCCAGCCCAGCCCCGCTCCCGGACAGACCCCAGCACCCCCAGCGCCAGTTGAAGCCCCACCTCCGCTGTGGCACAGCAGGTGCCCTCAAACGCACGGACAGGTGCCCAGCCCCGCCCCCCCGTGTACAACAGCGGCTGCCATAGCTATGGAAGCAAAAGCACCCAGCAGGGCAGAAAAATGCCGGCCCGGCCGAGGACACTAGCGGCCACATTTAAGGACTCGGTGGCCCTCATGGACTTACCCGCCGGCCTAGCAGTGCACGTCACCTCAGGCCTTCCACGCAGTGCTCTGGCCTGCTGAACGCCGTCGGGAACCCACAGCATCCCCGCCGCAGCGCCAGCCTGGACCCTGCCCGTTCCCCTCCCCGCCCCGCCCTACGCTCCGAGTGGAGATCCGCCCCCTGCCCCACACCCCTGGTTTCCGAAGCTTCCGCCCAGCCTCCCCACATCAAGTGGCTTCTGCACCTGTCTGTCAAGGACGTTTTTCCGGGGCGTTGGGTAGACCACACTCCGTCCTGCCAATGAAATCTCCTCCGCTAGGGTGGGGCACCACTTGGCCCACCCCTTACGTAACAGCGCTCTGAGAATTGTCAAATCCGGAGAGTCTAAGCCGCTAGACGGACAAACGACTGTACATAATTGGCCACAGCGTCAGCCAGTCACCATTGAGACCCGCCCACATATTTATGTGTGGCCCCTGCAACCATTCAGAAAGGTTGTGACTGCGGATTTTCCAAACCTGGGCCGGGGCGGGGCCTGGCACGGGGCTGAAGTCGCCAAGAGACTTGCGGAACTGTGGGCCTCCAGTGCGTGTGACCATCCCCGGTCCATCAAACACTTAACTGCTCCTGGTAGCGCCACCACGCCCCTGACCACCGCGTTGACCAAGAACGAGAGGGTGTGTCAAGTGGGGAGAACCCGGAAGACCGCCTTACGTAATATCGTAATATCGAGGAACACCCGTTTTCTACGTCAAAGAGTAGAGGCGCTCGGATGCCGAGGATGGGAACCAAACTCCTGAGTCATCCCGCGAGAGTACCTCTGCCAAAGGAGCTTTGAAAAATGTGTGGACCCCGAGAAAGAAAACATCTAGTAATAAGAAGGGCTGCTGGCGGCCAACTGGGCTCAAATGTATACAGGGACCCCTCAGCCCAAACTGCACTTCAGGGAGAAGCCTGGACTGAACTGCCTTCCCCGTGTTCTAGCCATCCGAGTCAGCTCTTACAAAGGACATTCTGAACCTATTTCACCCATCAGCCAAAATGACTCCATTCTGACCAATCAGGACAGTACTTTTTGGACCAAACTGTAAGGATTTGGAGTCCTCGTTTGCATGAAGACAGACCAATCAGAGACCATGGACAGGATTCCTGTTTACCATATTTTGCTGTGTATAACGCACACACACGTGTTTGTACATTATTACACTGAATTATTATACCCATGATGTGTAATAATTATACCCCTGTATAATGCGCATCATTTTTCCCTAAAAATTGGGACAAAAAAGTACGCATTTACATGGCAAAATATGGTATATAGGTCAGCTCTTCTCTGCCTCCCTTTCTATCAAAGACTGAATGAAGACG
Organism: Tonatia bakeri; assembly: GCA_004024845.1. Classification (NCBI taxonomy): domain Eukaryota; kingdom Metazoa; phylum Chordata; class Mammalia; order Chiroptera; family Phyllostomidae; genus Tonatia; species Tonatia bakeri. The sequence continues at coordinate 18,282 of PVIA01009425.1, read as the reverse complement.
CAGTTCACCACCTCTGGCCAGATCTACCTTGTTCCTTACAGCTCTGCAGTATCACAATTGAGATGTTTCCTTTACTGGCACATCCCAAACTGGGGATTCCTGTTGGCATTGAATTGGCACCAATGGCCATTGGTTGATTAACATACCATATCCAAAATGTGGGATGGGGTTAGGTAGGGCAGTGATGAGTACTAGAAACTTACATTTGTCACAAATTCTGGTGCATACTCTGGAGTTTGAGAAGGCCTCCTATGGCACTCTAGCTTCTGGTCCTTTCGCCATTTGTATTTATTTCCAGCTCACAAGCCTGCACTTGGATCTGGAACGCCTTCACCAGCTCTAACACTGCTCAAAAAGCTTCCCACCAACTCTAGAGCCATTTCAGACTGAGTCAGGTCTAAGCTCCGCCCGACCTGCGAGGCACACCCAATGCCGACCTCATTCCCATGTTCCTGTCTCATCTCCCGCACTGGTCCCCAGTCTCATTCTGAGACTGCTTGCCTTTGCGTTCGCACCTCCGCACCTTTCCTTACAACTGTGCCTTCTCCGGGGAGGCTTGTCCAACCCCCACCGAACTCGGTGTCTCACACTGTGAACAGGTTGTGCAGTTGTTTGATTGCTTTGGGAATCCTGGTAAAATGGCCATGTTAATGGCAGAGATCCGAACCCTCCTTGCATTAATCCCAAGGGTAGGTTCTGAAGCCCAGCTTCCTCTCATTGGAAACACTCCTAAACCACGTCCTTTTTTGTCCAGTTTGAATACACTTAGGCGTATAAGTCTTACTCAGTGTAAGAGGCAAGCAGGAAATATTTTCTGCTGGCCACAGGTGGTCTTCCTTGCCACGTCCAGTTTGCAGGCTCATCACCCTCTCCAAAACTTTTTTCCATCTCACTCTCCTCTGTTCTCGGCAATCTCACCCTTTCCCCAAGCTATAGTAGGGACTCACATTTCCCCAGCTCAGACCTTTCTCCTGAGCTTCAGGTGCACGTATCCAACTGCCCTCCAGGACCTGATGCCTCAGACACGTACCAGTCAGAATCCTTACGGCTGCAAGTACCAGAAAACTCAAGCTGAGCTATGTGACAAAGTACTTTTTCTCACAGGGCAGGACAGGCCCCCGGGGGGCACTGTCTAACAAACAAAAAGATCTTTTTCTTCCTGTGGTCTCTTTGGAAGAGCAGGCAGACTTTTCCCAGCAGCTCCCTAGAAGCAACCATGTGTCAGTAACCATAAATGAGTCACTGGGTCTCCACCTATAATCAAATGGGCGAGTGGACCGAGTCTGCCATGCTTGGCTCGGGCTGGTCAAGATTTATTCGGGATCCCTGGACATTAGGCAGATGAGTGGCATGGTCAGATTTGTATTTGAAAACAGTGACTTTGTGTGGAGAACAGGTTGTAGGGCCACGAGAGTAGGAGAACACTGGGGAAACCATTGTAGTCACTCAGCAAGAGACAACTGCACCAATACAATAGTGGAGATGGAGAGGTGAGTGACCTCCAGAGATGGGTAGGGGTGGAACGGCAGGATGGCCGTGGACAAGATGTGGGGCAGCGGGGTGAAGACAGCAGGCATATCATGGGTGACACCAGGATTTTTGTTTTGAGCTGCTGGATGAATGATGAGGCTATCTGCTGAGATGGAACAGTAAACCACATGGATTACGGGAGGGTGGGAGAGGGGGACTAGTTGTCTTGGATGGGTGATGTTTGGGGTGCTTCTGTAAGTGTTGCTGCTTGTGTGCCTGACACCCACTGACCTCTTCTTCATTGCTGATGGAGCCTCGATTTTTGCTGAGTCCCCCGCTTCAGTGGGTCCTGTCACTCTTAGATCAGAGACCAAACTCCTTACCATGGCTGTGGGCCCAGCATGGCAGGGCCAACACCTGTCCAGGCCCCTCTTGTCCCAGGCTCCAGCCACTCTTAATTTCTTGGAGGCATGATGCTCTCCTGTCCTGCCCCATCACTAGAGGGGTCTTTACACTTAATATGTCCTTTGCCTGAAACATTCTTTTCACTCCCCCCTCGCCCTGCCCCCCACCTCAGTTCAGATACTGCTTCCTCAGAGCCCTTTCCTGTTTGCTTGGGAGATGGCTTCGTGTCTTTCCTCCACACTACAGGGCATGCCCCATGGGTCGGAAGCCATGTCCGTTTAGCTTTGTGGTTTCCCCAGCATCCAGCCCATGTCCTGGGTGTAGTAGGGATGTGGGAAATATCTGACAAAGGAAAGACAGAAGCCATTTAAAGCATATTTAAAGCACCTACCCACCTGCATGGCTCCAGCTCTGCAGGAGGAAAGTAGCTCATTATGAGGGCAATCTATTCAAAGGGAAATGAATGAGGAGGCGGCCTGGAGGTACCGAGCTCTCTAAGGCCAAAATATAAAGCTCTGAGAAAGCAAGCCAACTGATCCTAAACTTTACCTATAAAATATTCTCAGTCTCTTCATGTGACGCTCCTTACTCTAAGCTTTTGGGGCATATGTGGTGTCTGCATCTGCAGATGAACCCTTCTTGCCGCTGGTCTGAATAGATACGTGATCTCTCTGAGCATTCACTGCCGGCTCATTTCCAGTCGCCCAAACTGTCGCTGAATCCATTCTTCTTTCGGTTTCTGGGACATCAACTGTACAAAGCAGACCACTAACTCACTACCAAAGGGAGGCCTTCACATAAGGAAGGGGCAAAATTATGGCGAATTAAATGTGTTTGTATTTCTGATGCATGCAAACACACACAAGCCAGTATTTTCATCTCGGTCCCTCTGCCCCCAAAGCCTTCTGTGAAAGGGAGATTCCCAGACAGCATGGTACGCGTGCTGCTTGGGGCCCATGAGACGATTACCCAGCTGCACATTTACATTTTAATGTGTCAGGAAAAAATACATCTCAAAGCCATGATTTGTGTGACTAGTGATGTTTAGGGTGAGACCACAGTAGGCATTTAAGTTGTTCAAAGTGAACGGGTCTAAGGATCTTAAGTAAGAGTTCTGTAGTTAACAATGACCCTCAGGCGTGGCAGAAACCCTGCATTTCTGACAGGGATGGAAGTTTGAGAAACGCTGTGTGGAAGGTGACGCGGCTTCTGTCCTGTGCACCTCCCCACTGGTCACTGCCCGTCCTGCTCATCAACATCTCAAGTGTGCGTAGGCCTATTGGTTGTGCCCCGTCTTCCCCCGCAACTCCTGGCCCTTGAGGGAAATGGCGAATGGGTGATTAGGTAGGCGAAGGGGTGGAGTTTGCAGAACCCAGCATTTCAAATCTAAGTCAGAGGAGCTGATGGGCTGCTGTGAATGTATTCATGCCTTAAGGAAAATTACCCAACATACAACGTTGCAGCTCCTAGAGGGCCAGAAGAGAACTGATTTCCTTTCATAATTGAACAGCACTTTGGACGTGGCGCAGAGCTACAAATAACTGCCACTCCCTGAGCATGCTGATAAGGATCCGACCTGCCGCAGGAACTATCTTCTCCTCAGTTGCCCTTATCTTTGCAAGACCACCTCCCTCTGTGGTTTTGAAGCATTTGGGAACCTGGTAAAGACTTCAGGTTGGCTTCAGCTAGCATGGCAGATTCAGAAAAGGGAAGCCAGAGAAAGAAAGAAAGCCTCCCACTGATAACTAGTTCAGGGCTCGCTGTGGGAGGGCACTGTGCCAGTCATAGACCCTTCCTTTCTTACAGAAGGTAAGTAGCGATCCGTGAGAAGACAGCGTGTCCCAGTGAGCTGCAGAGTCTGCTACCCAAAGCAAACGACATGGTCACTGTCATTTATTCCAACTTTTCATTATGAAAATTTTCAGTGACGTGAAAAAATAGAGTACAATGACCATCCTTACACTCGCCACCTGGATTAACAATGCATAATGGTTTTGCCACATTTCCTCTTCCCAATTTTTCCCCCTGAGTCACTTGCAAATTAGTTATAGTCATCATGACCTTCATCCCTGAAAACTTCAGCATGTATCTATCTGCTGAGGCCAAAGACGCCCCCTAGAACCCCAGTTCCATCACATTGGAGAAAATTCCCTGAGTTCCTAGCCTCACTGCACCATAGGCACCTATTTAAACTGTCCTAATGGTCACATCATGAAAAGAAGCTTTTGTAGTTATTATCTTCCTAAGCCAGGAGCCAATCAAGTTTCATTGACTGCATTTGGTTGTCTTGTCTCTTTAATCTGCTTATTCTAGAACAGTCCTTCCCCACCGCTGCCTACATGGACTATCTGAACAAGCCGGGGTGCTTTGCATTCTGGATTTCTTGTGGTGGTGTTTAGCTTGACCCTCTATCCCCATATTTCCTGTAAACTGTAAGGTCTGAAGACTTGGTTAGGTTCGGCGTTTCTGGCGGGGTACCTGATGGAGGAGGAGATTGTGACTCCTTGAGCTATCGCTGTAGTGGAACCGCATCCCAGTGGTGATGCATCATGGCCCGTGCTGACACAAGTCACTGGAAGGTCTGCTCCCATAAACATTGTACCCAAATGCAGGCCTGGCTCCCGGGCACCACGAAAGCCAACAGTTGAGAGGCAGGTGCTGATGGCAAGGACAGCGGTTTATTCTCAGGGTGGGCCACTGGGAAGATGGGAGACTCATGTCCCAGAGTCCTTCACCTACAAGCTACATGTTCGAGTCTGCACTTACAGAAACGAGGTTGGAAGAACGGTGGGGTGGTTCCGATCTCCCACCGTTCCAGTGTTCGTGAATTTGCACGTTTGCAGAAACATACGAATGGGTGTTTTGGCTGTTCCTACTCCCCACCCTGGAGGCTGACTTAGTGCTGATGACTTTGTCGAGAGTGACTTGCTACCTGCCCTGAGGACCACTGCCCGGGGCTCACACTCGAGTCCACGTGCACTAGGTGGCCAGGAGACATGTTCGGAGGACACTAGGTGGTGAGCTGCGGCTACTGTGCTCACAGATGGGAGCTCGGGCAGCCTCGGAACCTCAGTGCTGCTACTTTTTTGGCTCAGCCCAACACCTGCTGCCTCCCTCTGTGACCAGGCCCAGGCCCAGGCCTCAGGGTCCCGAAATGCTGCGTGTCCACTTTGACAATGTTCGCGCGCTCTCTCTCTCTCTCTCTCTCTGACGTGACAAGTTACCAAACGTTCCTTCGTGTGTGGAGAAGAGAAAAGAAAGACTCCATCACTTGAAGGAGCATTAAAGCCAGGTGCACCATTGCACTCCCCGGGAATGAGACTAGGCAAATGTGACAGCAGCGACCCTTACTGTCTGCATTTCCCCCAGCGACAGGCAGCAGTTTCTCCTGACACCATTTATATGTCTCCTTTCAATAGAGGCGTCAAGACAAACCTCTCCCCACCCGCCACAGAGGCTCCAAGCAGGGAAGGCACAGGAAGTTTAAATAACTCAAGGGGAGTCCACCATAACCCCTCCTAGTGGGTGGTCGAGTGCCCTCTGGTGGGCAGTGGGAAGAATGCATGCAGCAAAGTAGAAAACTTTCTCAGAGAATATTTGGACAATTTTTTATTTACTTACTTTTGGAGATGTGAAGGGAAGGAGAAAGAGAGGGAGTGAAACATTAATGTGCAAGACATTTGGTTGCCTCTTGCCCATGCCCAGCTGGGGACCTGGCCTGCAACCCAGCCATGTACCCTGACCGGGAATTGAAGTGGCCACCTTTTAGTGTGCAGGCTGCGCTCAGTGCACTGAGCCACACCAGCCAGGGCGGTGTATGGACATTTTAAACAAGTCCATGCTCTTAAAACAAACCCTAATCTGCATTCCTGAAAAGGCTCACTCCTGGGAGAATTCTAGGTTTCCATCAAAGTGCTTGGCGGTGAGCAGCTCAGAGGGAGCAGTGGACTCAGGGGAAACACTGTCACTGAGCCTTTCACCTGAGATCCTTAAACACCCTCCCAGGGTCATCTCAGGAACCCTTCCCTCGGGGTGGGGGGGCCCGCCTTCAAAAGTTCCTGCCTTTAACGCTTGGTCCCCTGTAGGTGTCTGTCTCGCACCCGGCTTCGCCCTCCACGGCCACATCCCTCCCGCCTCCATCAAAAGCAGACCTTGGAATCTTCGTTCCCTAAAACAGAGATGACTAGCAACCCTTCAGCCCTTCACATACTCGAGGCTCCAAGACCTGGCAGAGAGCACAGGGGGTGGTCCAGGGGGAGGAGGGACAGGAAGCCATCAGGAGAGGTTGCAGGCTGAGAGTGCCAGGCCATGGCAGCACCCCTCCTGACACCACCCAGTTATCAGGCCCCCAAATATGCCTGCCTGACTAGGGATAAGGTTGACCAGCTGGGGTCTGGTGTGTCTGACCCGCTTGTGTGGGGGGTAGGAATGCAGGGGCGGTGGTGTCCCTGGGCAGCCCCCCGACTCCTGGTGACCTCGGTCCCTCCAGAGTTAGCCCGTCACCAAGGGCCACTCGGGCAGCATCTCAGGAAAAATGCTCACAATCGGCACTGAGCCCGCCGGGCAGCCCTGGCCATACTAGTCAGGCTGCAGCCAGCTCCTGCCAGAAAGCCGGCCACCACAGGCCAGGAGCCCTCTGGGGTCAGCAGGGGAGCTCTGGCTTCTAAGCGGGTTGGGAGAAGACCACAACCCAGACCACCTGCCACCCACACCTTCACCACGGAGGCTGGGTTTCCTGGGGTCTTTCTGCCTGAACTCACACAGCATGGAGTGCGGGGGGAGCGGGGGGAGGCCCCATCTGCCACAGTCATTAACTCTTAGCCGGTCTGCAACAGGAACCGGACTGATTAGAGGGCGTGTCGCTGTGCTTCCCTGGCAGTAAAACGCAAGGTCGCCCTCAGAGAGGAGGGGAGCAGGGGGTTATGTCGAAAAATAGATGACCCCAAGGCATTCCTATGCCTCCACTGTGACCACCACGACCTCTGACCTCTCGCCTGGACAACAGTACCAGCCTCCTGGCTGGGCTCTGGCTGCCCCGCTTCCCCTCAGGCTGTTCTTTGCACAGTAAGCCTCAATTCAAGGTGTGCCATGCTCTGCTTGGACCCTCCAATGGTTCCCGTCTCACGCAGACTAAAGGCCAATGAGATCCCCAGTGACCTAGCTGCTGCCACCCACTCTCCCGTCCCCACTCCCTCCCCAACTTCCTCCCCAGGCACACTGCCACTCCTCACTCCACTCCAGCCTCAAAGGACAGGGCAGCTCCTGGAACATTCCAGGCATGCTCCTGCCTCAGGGCCTTTGCACTCGCTGTTCCCTCAGCCTGGGACACCCCCCCACCCCGCGCCCCGTTCACTCTCTCACTGCTTCAGCCCTTCCCCATCAATACAGAGCATCGGTTACACTGCGGGCCTCCGGTGCTGACACAGGACGCGAGGTACGGCTAGTCAGTTCTCAAACATGGTTGAGAAATCTGCCCAGCCTCTGCTGACACCAAACACTGCAATTGCCAAAACACAATTATTTTTGCAACACATGTATTTCATTTCAAAGTGATAATATGGTTAGCTAGCCAAAACATAACTGTGAGGGACTGGATTTATGTTTTCATTGTAGGATCTCACCATACTGGGGACTAGAAATTGGTACGTTCACAGCAAAATTTCCATGGCCACAGAGGCGGCAAATGTAGTTCTATGATTTCTTTAGGTTCTGCAGTTTCCTTTTAAAAAACACTATTGGGGTGTGATGGACAGATAAAAGGCTGCACCTAGTTAATGAGCATGACTTGAGTCTGGAGATAAGTGTGGGCCCGTGAAACCGGCACCACAACCCAGGCCATACACGGACCCATCGACTCCGAAGTTCCCTCCCACACCACTGTCTATGGTGCAAACACTGACCATGACAGCTGCCCCATTGGCACATGTTTGCGCGTGCAGACTTATACTCAGAACCGCGCTGTGCTGTTGGCTGCAGGCGCCGGCCGCCCAGGGCCCTGCAGGGCGCGGGGTGGTCCTGGAGAGCGGATTCTGTGCCCTTTGACTGACACCTCCCACTGCCCCCCCCCAGCCCCCAGAAACCTCCCTTCTCCTCTCTGCTTCTGCGAGTCACAAGTTGGGCCATTTTGGATTCCGAGTGGAGTAAACTTTCTCCGGTTCTGGCTCACTGTACTCGGCGTGACTTCCAGGGTCCATGCCTGGACCCCAGCTCCCAGAGAGCCAGGACTGGCCAATCAGTAGCTTCCATTTCCTTCCACACTGCACCACCCCATTGGGTCAAGGGCTGCTGTGTGATACAAATTAGCCTAAGGAGTCTGCACCCCGGGGTTTTGGCCTCTGGCAGAAGTCTTGGGGCCCAGGGACTGGGTGATTCCTCCCTGGACATCACCTTTGGCGAGACCAAGTTCTTCCTGTCTGAGCAGCCCGCTCCCAGCGGGCCAGGCCTCCCCCACATCAGCTGCCTGGGTCTGTGGCAGGGGTGGTGCTGGGACCACCACTTCACAGTATCACAGATGCCAAGAAAACAGGGAACAATCCCTTGAAAAGCGAAGCTCTCCACAGTCACCATCTCTCCACTGGGAAAGCTGGGCCCTGGCAGGTGTCTGCATGGATTCTGTGACCCATCTTTGCTCACAATGTATCGAACGCATAACAGAATTCCCTAAGCCAGGGGCTTGAGGCGAATGAGCCGGGAGAGAACGTGGATGTAGGACTTGAGCCAAGCAGGAGCCAACAACAGACCTGGGGCCTCTGGTGTGCTGGGCCAGGCCACGTGCCTGCCTCCTAGTGTTGCTTCCACAGCTGCGCAGGCCGAAGCACAGTGGCCAGAGGTGGCCCCTAGGCTCCCGGTTGGCGGCCCCCGCCGAGCAGCCCAAAGTCCACCCAACGGTGTAGGGAAAGGCAGGGACGGGGTCGAAGGAGCTGAAATAGGGATGTGGCCGACCTGCACACCCTGGCCCTGAAACCAAGGGTCCTCATGAGGGTCCGAGTGGAACTGCAGCGTGGGAGCGGTCACTTTCCCTCCCCGCCCTCTAGCAGGCCCCACTGCCTGCCCCGACTGCTTCCTCACCTCGCGGGTCTGTGACCCCGGTGCAGAAGGCAGCGGCCAGGTTCGGATGGAGGGTCAGGGGTTCCTGGCCCAGGCAGGCTAACACTAACATCTCAATCTGAATTATGTTTCAGCTCCTGAACCTCAGATGGATGAGGCCTGGCCACTGCTCCTTGACACCAGTTCTGGCCGCAGAAACTGACCTTGGAATTCTTTCTCCTTAAGCCCTAAAGATATGATTTCTTACTCTTTGCTCACCCCTGACCAATCAGCTCCCAGCTCAGCACCCAAGATCTCAGCATTCTTTCTCAAGCCCTAAAGAAGTGATTTCTTACTCTTTGCTCACCCCTGACCAATCAGCTCCCAGCTCAGCACCCAAGATCTTAGCAATCTTTCTCCTCAAGCCCTAAAGAAATGATTTCTTACTCTTTGCTCACCCCTGATCAATCAGCTCCCAGCTCAGCACCCAAGATCTTAGCAATCTTTCTCCTCAAGCCCTAAAGAAATGATTTCTTACTCTTTGCTCACCCCTGACCAATCAGCTCCCAGCACAACCCCCGACCCCTACCCGTGTGATTTTGCTCTATAGATTCTGTAACCCACAGGCCATGGAGGCTCTTCTTCCAGAGCTCAGGCTGGCCCGCCTCCCGACTGGCCAATTCTAATAAACTGATCAATGCCTTTCTTTCCTGCAAACCCGGCTTTCATGCATTTTTGGTGGAATTTAGTTTCTGGGGTTTGGCACCATCTCCATGGGCAGAGGGCCATGGATGTTCCCTGTGAGACTCAGGCCCGCTGCTGCTCCGGCTGGGCCGCAATCGCTTCGCAGCGCCACCTCAGGCGGGACGGGGTGGGGCGGGGCGGACGCTGTAGGTGTGCAGGGTGCACCTCCCACTTGCAGAGGCACAACCTGGGTTAGACTGACCTCCCGCTGCGGCTCTACCCCGTCTGGTTCCTGGCGCCCCACGTGTGTCCCGATGCCCCCACACTTTCAGGAACCCCACGGTGTTGCAGTTCCTGCCTCACCTTCCCCCTTGGTGACTCCCTGCACAAGGGGGTACGTCCACCCCCCTCGCATGGGTCACCACTCGGGTCTCCCCATCCAGTCCTCCTAGCCCCTCCCCTCCTCAGTTCCAGCAGCCCCGGGAGGTCCCCTGCCAAGGTGGCCCCGAGGAAGGCCTCTGACTCTGCCACAAAGTCTGTCTGCTCCTGGGAAAGACAGGGAAGGAGCACCAGGGGAGGAGGCTGCAATCCTCCAAGTTTGCAGGAGACCTGAAGCCCTGGCAAGGCAGTGTGAGGTTTCCGGCCTCACTGCTAGTTAGCTGCTGGCTGGCGGGTGGGCTGCGTGGAGGGCAGGGAGTGGGGCCTGAGTGTGCGTGCACGTGTGTGCGCGTGTGTGGGAGCACGAGTGGACAGGGGCCGAAAGGGTGGGAGGGGCCCACGAGGTGCAGAGACAGACTCTCGGCTTTCACAGTTCACCCCGGAGAGTGTCCTGGACTTCAAGGGTGGAAGTGAAGATAAATGGATTAGCCAGGTGAATAAACCTGGATTGAAAACTTTCTGAAAAATCAATTTGAGAGAGACTATTTGGGCAAATAAAATACGGTCAGCTGTGTCGGATGGCCTGCAGAAATCGATGCCTGCAAGCCTGGGAGACAGTCTCTGATCTGCGGCTGCCCTGGCCTCCGGGCGGGGGCGGGCACCTCAGTAATTGCACCGTGGGGTGAGGCCAGGCCAGAACGCACAGCATCAGAGATGATGTTTCTTACATTGAGAGTTAATTTCTTTACTGACCAACAAAGACCAAAGTAATTTCAGGATTTTAAGGATGGCGAGACATCATAAAATTGTTTACACTTTTCTCGCCACCCAGACATTAGACACAGAACCTGCTTGGAAATGAAGGAGAAACGGGCCCCTCGGTCCCCAGGCAGCAGCTCCAATCCCAGGGGCAGTCGGCTGATGTTCAGAGGCCCTGGTTTCCCAGCGCCCAAAGCCTCGGGAGCAAAGGGGAAGGCAGGGCCATGAGAACAACGTGGCAAGTCCGAGGGCTTCTCTTCTCTGGACTTGCTACATGTGAGAGACCAGGAGGGGTTGAAGAAAAGCAGCTTTGGCACCAGAATAAATCAGCCTCAGAAAGAGACCCAGCCCATGGTGGAAATAAATGAAGACCTGGCACCCCAGCAGGGAGGGGAGGCGGGGTGGGAGGAGAGAGGGTGGCACTGATTGGAAGGACCCAGAAAGGGCCACGCAGCAGCCAGGATAATCTTTTTAATTTTGTAAATTTATTTATTTATTTTGGAGAGTCAGGACAGGAGGAAAAGAGAGAGGAAGAGAAACACTATGAAATCTGGATGAGAAGGGGAACGACTCCTAACCCGGGAGGCGTCCAACCTGTTGCCAGCCCCCTGGCAGGTCTCCCCAGAGACCTGGCCTCAGCCGGGGACTCCTCCCCTTCCTGTCCATACTCGCTCACTCACCGGCTGACCTTCTCCAGCCTGCCCTCTCCCCAAACTCCAGACTCCCGCCACCCACTGCTTACTCAGCATCTCCCCTGATCGCGGTCACCTCCAGCACACAGCCACCTGCTGCACCACACTCGTCCTTCACGGGCCGCCCCTCCACAGGTTCAGTGGTCAGAACCTTGGAGTCACCCTGGCAAATCTGGGGCACCCCTACTTCCACCATATCCCGAATGCTGCTGCTTCTCACCACCCAACCTGCTTCCATGTGGCTGGGGCCAGTCTCCCGGCTCCCCTGGATTTCTGTCGAAACTCACGGGTCCCTTGCCGTCTGCCCTGTGGACACAGCCAATGGAGTCCTGTGAAAACCTGCCTCAGCCCTGTCTCTCCTGTGTTCAACCCCCCCATGGCCCCCCCTCAGTCACACCCAGCGTCTCTGTGTTGTCCACCAAGACCCCACACAAGCTCTGGGCCAAGCCGCCTGCCACTGCCCCCTTGCTTGCATGGCCCTGGTGAACAAACCAGGCGCTCTGCTCATGTGTTGACTGTGTGCAGTATCGGTCCCCCTCCCTTCGCCGTCCCCTCCACGGGGCGGGGATCTCATCCCAGCACTGAGGGCAGGGCCTGGCACGCAGCAGAGGCTTGGTTGGTGTTTGTTGCGGAATGAATGACTCACGGGCTGGTCGACTGCATCTGGAGTGTGCGTTACACTGTCGGCAGAGAGTCGTTCTCAGAGGCTGCGTCGATGGGTTGGAACGGCACCTCCGCTCCTCACGCCGCCTGCCTGCCGGTGACTCCAGGTGCCTGCCGCGCTGTGCTCAAGCTGGACAGAGGGACTGGACTAAGGGCGGGCGGGGCAGGCTTGGACTAGAAGCTCTTTGAAGTATGCCCCCTGCTCCTCGCCCTGTTCAAGAGGTCTGTGATCTGTAGGAAGAGCTCCAGCCTCTTCACCGTGGCAAAGCAGGGGAGGGACGGGCAACAGCCAAGCCTCCCACACACCCCCAGTCCTGCCAGGGACAGCCGCTCTCAGCCCTGCCAGCACCCACGCCGGCTCTGCCATTGGGGCACGGGCTGCAGTTCATAGGTTCAAGGGAGCACCTGAGACAGTGTGTGCGTTCGGAATTAAGGCCTTTTAATCCTTGAGATGAGGGGGTCAGCTACGAGGAGGAGGAAGCGGGACTTGAACGCTCTGCTCCCGGTAGCCCTGCAGTGTGAGTTGAAACCCTCGGATCCCTTTCACGTGTCATGGCAGTGGCTGGGGGTCCATCTGGGGCAGCCGGCTGAGCAGGGGCAGGTGCGGGCGGGCAGGCGGCAAACCGGCCATCTGGCCAGGGTGACTGGCCGGGGCCATGACCTCAGCGCTCCCTGGGGCTGGCCTGCAGCTGCCCTCCCGGGACCCTGGAGCTTCTCGGAGGGCAAAGCTCAGGTGCTGGAGGCACCCTGGTGAGAGTTATGCCCCCAGAGCTGCTGTTGGCTGCTGACTCGTCCTCCTGGCACCTGCTTGTTCTGGGGCCTCCTCTGGGCAAAGCCCCTTCTTTTTGCTGCCTCCCCCGCAACTTTGGGCTCGACCTGGTGCTCCCTGACTATCCTCATCCCCTCCCCTCATGTCTCAGCATCTCCCTTTCTCCACCGGCAGCACAGGCATGAGGCCGACCCCAGTGGCGGCTTCCCAGACACCGGCTGAGCAGGTTCTGGTGAAGCACCCACTGCGGGGGCTTAAGGGGCGCTGGCGAGGCTGGCAGCCAGGGTTCTGCTCCCACCGAAGGTCACCCTGGGGTGAGTGTGTGCAGGGGGGGCAGGCCCCGAACCATGGCTGTCCTGGCCAGGCTTTCACTTAGCCAGCAAGCCAGAACTCCTCAGTGCTTCTCTCTGCTGCACAAAACTCGGGTCAGCCCCATGTTTGTGGGGCAGCCCCAAAGCCTAGCCACAGACAGACAGCTCCCCCAGTAGCAGTGGCTTGTCCCATCACCACCTCCCCCACGCAAATGCTGCTTCCTTTGGGGATGAGACAGCAGCCCCCAGGCCCAAAGCCAGGTTTCCCATGGAGGCTTCTCTGCACACACGCCTTGCCCGGCCCATGGGCCACCTGCTTCTCTCTGGGGGCCACTGGAACTCACGTGCGGGTGCCGAGGGGCCTGCGCGCCCACCTGCAGGGCCAGCCCCCACCCAGGGAACCGAGAAGTGCTAACGCTGGGCACCCTTCGCCCCACAAAAATAGCCACCGGGAGCCCCTTTGACTTGCAGAGAAGTCGGGGCATCGGCCTGCACCGCTGTCAGGCCAGCCCTTTGAACATGCTGGCTCCACGATTCAGAGTTTGAATCTGGTTTTAAATGGCAGTTAAAAATTGCATGTGGCACTTCACAATGAGATTTAGCTTGACAGCTTGGACATAAAACTAAAAATAAATGACTTCACATCCAAATAATAAGTAATAACAATGTTAGGCTGCATAGGGATAGCAGGGCCGGGCTCGGATACAATATTAATTTTAGGGAGATGAGTGACTGGGGAGAGACAGAGGCGCAGAGACAAGCCCTTAGCGCGGCCCCGTCTCCCTCATCCCCCAGGCAACGGGCTGCCTTCCTCCGCCGCCGCGCGGCAATTATGCGGTGTAATGGAGGCAGCGCAAATAAGCAGGAAGATTTTATTAAACCAAATGAGCAAATCATCTGCGTATTATTGCGATTTGATTGACACTGACAAGTACCGAGCCAGCGCGGAGGAGAATATGATAAAGCAGCTTGCAGCAAAGCTCTTGATACTGTTACTCTCGATAAAGTTGCTGGCCGCCCTCTCTAAGTAAATAAAGGGGAGAGGACGGTGACGCATATTAATCTCCTCCGTTTGCCGCCCTCGGGAGGGCCCCGGCGGGGGAGGGGAAGTTGCCGGCGGTCGGCGCGTGGCATTTCCTATGAACGCCGAAATTGCATCCGTGATTCGCAGAGACTTGACGATAATATATTAATATTAAAACTAAAGGTCAGCCCACATAACAGTTAAGCTGTCTGAGCTTCAACCTTTATACCAATAACAGACTCTGGAAAGTAAGGGAGAAATATTTGAATACTCAGAAAAAAATATATACATTTTAAAAAGGAAATTTTATTTGGGAGGCTGGCTGGCGAGCGTGCGCTCGGCGGCCCCGCACCCCTCTGCCTTCTCCCGGGGCAATTTCAGGGCTACCCTGAGGACCCCAGCATCTGAGGCCGCTCGCGCCGCCGCGGGAGGAAAGGAGATTAATTGCCACAGGCCTCCGGGCCCTCGCGCACCGCCGCGTCCCACTAATGATTCCCCCGTGAGCGGGCGCGCGCTGCCTCCGACCACGCTCCACGGAGTCAGCACAAAACTTGGCCCGGCTGCTCGGGGCGCTGGCAGGAGAGGGCCCAGCGCAGGGCAGGCTCCGTCTGCAGCCGTTTGCGCCAGAGCCGCCTGCAGGCAGGGGGCCGGCCACCGTGACCTCAGGAGCTCCCTAGAGGGGCCGGTCTGCTCCGATTCTGTCATCAGTGCGGTCCTGACAAAAGGGGGTCTGCTGGGTGGGGCGTTAGGGGCCGGCCCTGCAGTGGCCGGGGAGAGAAGCTACCAGGAGGTCAGACACTCGAAGGGGCTGTCCACGCGGGGGTGGGCGGGGGGTTGCATTTCCACCAGGCCAGTTAAACTCAAGCCCGAGAAGGGAGTTTCCTGGCTGGACAGTTTACCAGGCCCTGGTCGCTGGGCAGGTTCACCGGTGGGCCTGGGAAGGCTGGGTGGACAGAGCCAGGGTACGGAGGCACCTGGACAGACTCAGGTGCCCCCTAACTCTGCATCCAGTGACCTCGCTGCTAGCTGGTCCAGTCTTGGTGGCCTGTTTACACCAGGAAAGCTCGCAAACACCTTGGCTGGGGGTGCTCCCCATCCACCTGCCAGGTGTTCAACTTTTCACCAGCATCACACTGGCTGGGGGCAGCGTAAGCCTTCCGCAGTTGCCATGACACCAGCCTTACCTCCTGCGGCATGGCACAGCTCATTTTATCCAGAATTTGCTATCTGTGTGAACCGCTGTGGGGTGCAAAGCAAGGGGCTGGGAGGGAAATGCAGGATGCAGGCCCAAGGAATAGAACAACCCTAACAAACTTCTCTGGGCAATTCTTCTGATAAAAGACTTTGGACTCAATCTCTCTGGGTGGCGCCTGCCCAGCGGCTCCCTCCTAGGCAGCCCTGCAGGGTGAGGGTGCGAGCCCACAGGGGCTGCAGTGCTGGGTCTGTCTGAAGGTGCCCCCTGACCCCTGGCTACCGCTCACCTTGCCGGGACCCTAGAGAAGTTTGTGACCTGGCCACCCTGGGTCCAGTCCATCTCCCTGACTGGCCCAGCCTCAACTTTGCCAGGGAGATCTCATCCATCTTCTGCTGTGGGGTCTCCTTGGCCCTCCTGGTCGGGGGGGGGGGGCAGTGCTTGGGGCTGCACCCACACCTTGAGGACACAAAATGGCAGACAGCTCTGCAAAGCCCTGCTGGGGCCTGGTCCCACTAGGTAGAGAGGCAGGTGACCTATTTCCCGGGTCCTAAAGGGACTTGGGGAGCAAATACCTCCTCCTTTGGCCTCTCACTTCCTTTGGGTCACACTCTTCCTTCCTGGGTGCAAGGACGGAGCCGAGGAATCAGCTCACACCCCTCCCATGTGGCCCAGGCCAGCCAAGTCCTCTTCCCCGGTGGTTTCTCTTTTCCAGCTGAGTCATGACCCATCGGTGGGGGACGAAATAAAGTCATTGGGTTATGACCAGTGTTAATTAAAACAAATTTTTTAACGGTGGAAAAGATACCACCCATACCAAGGCTAAGATTGTTTTCATTAAGTGTGTGTGTGTGTTCTGGAGAAACGTAAACTGAATTTCTAACTGAGGGTCATGGAAAACGTGTGTGGATGTGTGGAAGCCACATTCTGCACGGTGTCCCCCTGTTCCAGAGCAAAGAACCCCCTGTCCCAGGCACAGGGGTACAGCTCTGCACGGGACATCTCCAAGCCTATGGCTCCTGCGCTTGGCCCCCAACATGCGGACTGAGGAGATAAAATCACTGATAAAATCTTCCCAAGACCTGCGTCACACACCCCGAGTGACACTTTCTCACACCCTTTGTAACCAGCGGTGACCTCTGCTCTCCCACCGGAAAGAACGTGGCTGCCTCCAGCCGAGCGGGGAGAGAATCCCTTTCGGAAAGGTTGAAGAGGAAGTGTGTTTCTCAAGACCTCCTGTTACACACTAATTGTCTACGAGGCGATCCCCCCCCCCCCCGCCCCCGAGCCCTGACTCCGCCAGACGCTGGTGGGAAGCGATGGGCCCTGAGCTCCACGTTTTCTCCAGAGTTAGAGCTTAAACGGGTCCACTGTGGAGAAGCTGCCATCCTGGGCCCTGGTTAAACATGTCTCTTGGTGGGACTGCAGAAACCCGAACCTGCTCACAAGAGCGGGAGGCCCCACCCGTCGGGACAGGGCTGGGGCTGTCCTTGAAGTCGCTGCGGACCCTAAGCTCCATGAAAGCACAGAGCGTCCCTGCTTTCTTCAGGACTCGGCCCGGTGCCAGCAGAGCACGGGGCACAGGGGAGGCCCCCCGATTCAACAGTGTGGGGTAGTGTGAGCCAGGACGGGGGTGGGAGGCTCGCTCCCACCTCCCCGTGTTCCTATCGGGCAGAAGCCTGGGAGACAATTCCAGTGGCTTCTGGCTCATCTGTTAGTCTCTTAATAAAACCTGACCACTTTGGTTCGTTGTTCTGGAAGAGTCTATGTTAAGAGCTCATCGTTTAAAATAAATTCACAGCTTACAGCACGATACACCAAAGTACTGAATGCTCTTCGTATCTTTGCACACACACACACCATTACTGCTGGTGAAAGTGGGGTGCACACTGCTGGCGTATTTTATGCCCTTCTGCTCAAGACCACACACAGGGAGAGCAACATTCCCTATTTAATTCTGAGTGCCGGTCTGAGGGGAAAGCAAACCAGGCTATCTGTATCTTGGAGTAGTAGGTCTTTAAATTCTAAGAACTTTCAAAGGATAAAACCAGTCAGGCGTCTCCCTTAAATGTCAGCTGCCGTTTCCCTGTGGTCTTCTGAGCAGAGACGTGGGAACCCCGGCTGTCGGATGTTCAGCGTCTGTAAGGCACATGTAGCCTCATCCTTGCTCTCTCTCTGGCCCACCGGAACCAGAACTATTCTGAAGGAACCAACATTTCCTAGGATCCCACTTTTAACTCCCTCTTCCCACAGCCTACATGCCAGGGCCAGCTTTGTAGCCTGGCACCCAGGGTTTATCCAAGCTGAACCCAGGCTGCTCTCCCAGCCCACCTGCTCCTCCATCCTCTCACTCCATCAGCAAATGTCTGCGAAGTTCCGGAGTGCTCAGAACTCGGCAAGACACTCGGGGCTCTCCACTTTTGGACCCCCTGCCAGCAGTAGGAGGGAGAGGCAAGTGCATGGGGCCCGGGGATCCAGGGGGGAGCGTGGTTTTCGGTAGCGACATCGGAAAAGGGCCCCAAGGAGGAGGCACTGGATCTGAGATCCGGGCATTGGAAGGCCTGGGGGAAGCTGCGAGGACAGCAGTGCAGGCCCAGGGGGTGGGAGCGCCCCGAGAAGTGGCAGAGACAGAACCCCGGGAGCAGCTCACAGCACTGGCGGTTGTGTCACCAGAAGCAAACGTGTTCTCTTGTTGGCCGCCCGGGAAAAGACACTGTCCCTTGAGGGGACCCAGCCGGGAGATGACATGTGACTCGCACAGTCCATGGCAGCGGGTCCAGCGCCACTGAGCCCCGTGCTGGTTCCCCACTGATGCCGATATGACCCTGACGCTGGGGCACGGGGGGCTTCAGAGCCTCTATCTCCCTCTGCAGCAGAGGCTGCTGCTGCTGCTGGGACCCTCCCCCCAA
>PVIA01009424.1:0-61320 GCA_004024845.1 Tonatia bakeri | reverse complement strand
TGATCTCACTTATAAGAGGAACCTAATGAACAAAATTAACTAATGAGCAAAATAGAACCAGAGACATGGAAACATGGAACAGACTGACAGTGACCAGAGGGAAGGTGGGAAGGGGATAATAGCAGAAAGAAGGGGAAGGGACTAGTCAGGGAACATGTATGAATGACCCATGGACATGGGCAATGGTGTGGGAATTGACGGTGGGAGTGGCAGGGTGGGGGGTGGGCTGGGCAGAGGAAAAATTAGGACAAGTGTAATAGAACAACAATAATAAAATAAAATATAAAATAAAGTAAAAAATAAAATAAAAGTGTTTGAATCAATCAAGCACTTTACTTGCCTTAGAATGGAGCACCACCTTGGAGACACCAGATGTTAATTGTTTAACAACAGGCACGACGTTTTATGTTAAGTTTCATCCGCTGGCGGAAGTGCACTGACAAAAGGCGTGGAATACAAACAGCTGTACCTTGTATCCCTAGAAGGAAACATTTAGCTAAGGTTTTCATTGACCACTGACAAGATTAAGAATCAGGGTAGAGAAGGATTTCAAGATAATTGTATCTACAATACTGGCAAACCCGTGGTTGACTTTTTTTTTTTTAATGGAGGGGGGGAAAAGGAAAAATTAGAGTCCAAACTGATGTTTTCAATTTAACCATTCCTTCCATTTATTTGTGAATCCCTCGTCACACTTTTTACACAATATAGAATGTAGATTGTATGAGATGAGGATGATTTTATTATGAATTATTAATAAAACACCCCACAGGGATGATAAAGACAATTGTTAGCACAGCCGTCCTGAGACGAGGCGGATGAGTTAGTGAGCACGAGCCACATTCTGTGGGATGCATTTAATACCATGTTTGCCAAGGAAAACGCTGCAAAGGAAGAATAAAACTGTTTCTTAGCCGTTCATATCACAATACACATCTGCAATAAGAAGCAATCCATCTTTTGATCATGAAGGTGATTTCCTGGGTATTATTTCCAGCCCTTTGTTGAAGCAAGTAGCACCTCTCTATATGAAACTTCTGGGAGAAAGTTCACTGCCCTGACGATTTAAGACACATCTTAGAGCCTTCTATGCAATTTACACATTTCAAGTTTGCTAATGGGTTTTTTAATATCAAAACTACCACAGACAGTAAATCTTCCTTTGAATCTTCGTCTTGAAAGAGACATAGAAAGAAGCGTGTGCAATCCTCCATAGGTACTGCTAAAGAGAAGGTTATGGTAAATTGTGACTGAATTAAACAGAGTGCACTTTTGAAGAGTCAGCTCTTTACTTAGAAACTTAATGACAAAAGCAAAGAGGATATCACATTAAAATTCAAATTTCTTTTTCCTCCAGCCTTTTCAGATTAATGCCAAGAAAATATATTGTATGCAAAAGAGATACCCATGTATTTGAACAAGTGGTTCTAATATTATATACCAGGTAATGTAATTTCCCCTTTTACCGTTTGATAGTCCTATTCTGTAATATGCTCTGAGAAACCCGGGAAACAGAGAGATGTACTGGTGTCACAGACCTTTCCCAACAAGGCTACTTTGTTTAACATTTACATGTGACTATTCTTAATTTAAAAGCAGCAGCAGCAACAACATGTTCATTCTGCTTTTTCTCCATTGTGTGGCACTCATTGCATCACAGGGTTGTTATGGTATTGGAGTCGGTCCTCAAGGATGAACAGGTGACATGCTCAGAGGGACTGGTCGGTCTGGGCCTGGGGCAGAATCAGCACACTACTGGACTCAGAGCCCAGTCTGACTTGCGACGCTTTTGTAAATAGTTTTATGAGACCTCAGTCACACCCATTCACTTACATGTTGCCTCTGGATGCTTTCCCCTGTAACAGCGGAGCTGAGTAGTTGCAACAGAGGCCGTATGGCCCGCAAAGCCCACTACATTTACAATCTGACCCTTTCCAGAAAATGTTTGCTGAGTTTGGGTCTATGCTGTCAAAATCACTGAGAGAGAGGATATTTCCTTATCACCCATAAAGAAGGGAGCAAAGCAGTGGGTTGCTCCTTTAATAGCATATTCCCAGAGTTTTATTACCCTTTATTGGTGTCAAAGAAGTGGGAAGCTTAGCAAAGGAGGTGTTAGATTTAGAACTGACTATATGTTCTAAATGTTTATCACAGAAAGGCCTCAGGCAGCAGCAGAAATGGGGATTAAAAGACATACTTGTCTGGAGGAGAAAATGACAATTTAAAAGTCCTTTAAGAAACAAGTCAATTCTGCTAAGAAAATAAAATTCATGTAAATGAATTAATTCTACTTGCTTTTACAGGTAGATGACTGAATCTTTTATGATTTTATTTTCTTTCTTTTCTAAAGGGCAAGTGATATTTCTCTCCATGAGTTTTTAAATGTGTACCATTCACTGCTTTTGGGTCAATGCTTTTCAGATTAAAAAAAAAAAAACGATGACTGTTACTTTAACAATGGATTTTCACTGTTTCATGATTAAATGTGATGCTATCTATTAAACACATAACTGAATTCTGATTTGTTGTTGTTTCATTCACTATATGAATACCTGTTGACTCACTGTGTATTTGATGAGTACATACTCACTCATCATACTGTGTGTGTAATTATCATGTGTATTTATTCCTTTTCTCTCACTGATTACTTCTTCTTGATCTGCTTTGCTGGTTACCCCTCTACCTCCAATCTTCTGAATGTTGAAACACCCCAGACTAAGTTCTTGGACCTCTTCTCTATCACTCATTCCTCTGAGGATCTCATTCAGATCTGACTTTAAAAATCATTATTGATGACTCACACATTTGTATCTCCAGCCTGATCCTCTCTCTTGTTCTCCATGTTCCTTTAACCAACTTACTATTCAACGTCTTCACTATATTTAATATACATCTGCAGTATCACTGTGGCTGTGCTGTGGTGCCCAGTAGATGGTCAAATATTATTCTGGATGCTCTGCGAAGGTGTTTTGGGGTGAGACTAACATTTAATCAGTAGACTATGAGGAAAGCAGATTGCTCTTCATAATACTTGTGGTCCTCATTAAATCAGTTGAAAGCCCCAAAAGAATAAAAGACTGACTTCCTCGAGTAGGAGGAAATTCTGCAGAAAACAGACTTCACACTTGAATTCTGGGCTTTTCTTTGGGTTTCCAGGCTGCCAACACACACTGCAGGTTTTGGACTTCTCAGTGTCCAAAATCATGCAAGCTAGTTCTTTAAAATATTTCTGTGTGTATAGACACACACACACACACCCTATTGGTTCTGTTTCTCTGGAGAACCCTGACTAATATATCACTTTTCCCTCTCAAATATCCTAGTCTCCATTGACCCAACTAACAGCGATTCTGCTTTTCCATTTGCCCAGGTCAAAAACCCTGCAGTCATCCTCATGTCTATTCCTTGTTCTCTGTCCCACAATCCATCCACAGCAATTTCTACAGGCTTTACCTTCCAAATCTACCGAGTGTGATCCCTTCTCACCTGTGCAGCAGCCACCTTGGTCAAAGTCACTTTCACCTTTTTCTTGGATCACTATTCTTCTAACTAGTTTCCACACTTCCACCCTTACATTCTATGCTGTATAATCTCACAGCAGCCAGAGTAATCAAAAGAAATTACTACTTCAATGAAAATCTACCAGTAATTTCTTATCTTACCCAGCATACAAGTCAATGTTCCTATAACGGCTAGCAAGGTGCTCTCATTCTGAACCCAGTTCCCTCTCACACCTCATCTTCAATTACCCTCCTCCTCTCTTACTTTGTCCTAGTCTAAGGGACTTCTTTGCACTTTCTAGAATATTCCAGACATGGATCTGCCTCAGGGTCTTTAAATTTGCAGTTACCACAGCTGAGAATGATACTCATCCAAAAGAGCCACAGGCCTCATTCCCTAATCTCCTGATTTAAAATTGCTCCCTGGCCCTGCAACTTGTATTTCTTTTGTCTTCCTTCCCTACTTTATGTTTTCCTATAGCATTTATCAACTTCTAACAGACTGTATAATTAACTCCTGTGCTTATTTGTTACTTATGTATTTTGTATTATATGAATTACAAATATACACTAAAATACATAAAATAATACTGTACTGTGAGCTATTTCATTCTTACCCACTTCATTGGAAAATTAACCCATGAGGGAGAAGATTTGCTCTGTTTTGTTCATTGTATCCCATTACCTAGAATGGTGCTTAGGAAAAAAAGTAGTTGTTCAATAAATTATTGTTAAATAGATGTCTTTAATTACCTACTGTGTGCCTGGTTCTTCACTAGGGTCTTGAGGCCATAGGGGCATTATAAGACATGAGTCCTATCTTTCAATCATTTATGATTTGGTTATGACACCTTTACATTTTCTAGAACACAGCAGAAGCAGAAGAAATTCTTATTCTGTGACTGCAGGGAAGGCAGCAAAGACATTCTCAACTGAAATAATTAAATGTCAATGTCAGACCATATTTGGTCACTTCATGGAAATGTTAAAGGAGTTCAGAGAAGGGTCTAAATTAATAGAGAGATAACCCACAGAGGAGAATGAGAACTGACTTGGGTTTGAAAGTACTGATCGAGTCTCAATAGACCAAAAGAGCATTATCGAGAAGAGAGGGTAGGATGGGCCATGGAGGCAGAGCTCCCTATTCTTCCTGGACTGTTCATGGTCTTGTGTAATTACCCTGTCCATCTTTATATCTTTTTTGCTGCAAACCATAGGATTTACTCATGTCCTTCCCTTCCTTAAAGATGCTATTCACCATCAGCACTACCATTACCAGCCCACCGACCTAATCCAGAGAGCCTTTTTCCATTAGAACTGCTATTTAAAGGGAGATTGTTTTAGGATGAATTATCTGACAAAAAGACAATGAAGAGGGCTGAGTTAGTATCGGGAAGGAAAAGAATGGATGCCCTGAGCAGTGGGAAAATTCAATTAAGAATGGACACTTTGATAGACTGGATAAAGAAGATGTGGGACACGTATACAATGGAATGCTGCTCAGCTGTAAGAAAGGATGAAATACTGCTATTTGGGACAGCATGGATTAATCTTGAGAATATCACGCTAAGTGAAATAAATCAGATGGAAAAAGTCGAGAACCGTATGATTTCCCTCATATGTAGTATATAAAACTGAAAGCAACAAATGAAGAAACAAGACAAACAAAAACTCATAGACACAGACAACAATATGGTGGTTACCAGAAGGGCAGGGGAATCGGAGTGGGGGTGGTTAGTAAATGGCTAAGGGGGTCAAACATACGGTGACAGAAGATTTGACTTTAGCTGATGAACACAATGCAATATACAGATGATGTATTAAAGAACTGTATACTTGAAACCTATATAATTTTATTGACCAATGTCACCTTAATAAAATAAATAAAATAAAAATACTTAATACTTTAAAAAAAGAGGGTGCAGGGTTTGGTGATTTCTGGCTGCATGTGATTAGAAGAGGAAAGTTGATGTAATTATGTGGGAGAGCAAAGGAAGGAACCACCTGTTTGCAGTCTGGGGCTATTTGTGGGTTATATATGAGACACTGAGTTTGGGACAACCGTGGAACATCTGGTTGTACATAGGATGAAGACTTTCCAGCTAGAGGTGATAGAGCAATCGTAGGAGAAAGGATATGAGTTTAGGGCAAGGAAATTAGAGGTCAAGGACAAAGCTTTTGAGGATACCCCAAGTCTGTGGTCAGAAAAAAACCCCAGAGGATTGGGCAAACAGGAGAGAAGTCAGGACAGGTAGGCAGATATCAAGTGAAGAGCCTCAGAGCATCGCTGCTGAGTTTCCAGAGAATGAGAACCAAGAAACTGAATGGGCCAAGAGCTTTGTGAAGATCAAGTGAAGGATCCGTGGAAGATGTGAAAGGGTTAATTTTAAAGAAGAGGGCTGATAGTTTTTCCTCAAGAAAGGGGATTGCCTTCTTGGTGTTAAGGCTGGAGAACTGTGACAGCAAGAAAGGCGGCAATTTTGTCAAGGACATTTACTCACGCAATGGTAGCAGAGGGAATTGAGCTGAGATTCTAATGTCCCATTTAGGGGACCATTTAGTGCACAGGTGTGTGCTGCAAGACTTAGTGCCTGGAGGTGTGATTTTTATCCTCAGCTCTTAGAAAATTAGAACTATATCGCCAGGCAGCCAAGGGAGGTCACTGGTTTTCCTCTTAGAAGAGGGGCCCTTCCCTGCAGCTGGGAGGAAATGGAAACATGAGTCCTATCATCACTTCCAGTCACTGAAAATCTCTAGTGGATTTTCTCAGCAGATGGGGCATTAATGTGCATATTCTCACCAAAACGCAAAGAAGATAATAAATTTTGCTGACAGATTCTCTACCCCCCATTCCCTTCCTCTCTCCAACCAGCTTCCTTTCCCTTTTTCCTATGGTCATTTGCATGCTGGAGCAGGGGGAAATGGGCTTCAGTGCTTTTCCCCAGAATGACTGTGACACAGGAACATTTGTTCAAAAATATTTCATGATGATCTTTTGAAAAAAAATAAGAGAGACAGAGATATATATCCATTCATGATCTTGTTCTAGCTTCTCCTATCCGTGCTCCAGATAGACTGGAATTCTGTCTTATTTTGTTCTCTTGAGTTTGGTTTGCCATTTCCCACCCAAAACCATTCTGTGTGGGATCCAAATGTGAAGAAGCTCCCTTTGCATGCTGTGCCAGCTCGAGATTAGACTCAGAGCTCTCCCATATCCCACCCAAACTTCAAATTTGATCCTACGAACGGACACAAGAACTATTGATTTTACTGATGCTTTGAAGAGAAATTTAAAAAAAAGATTACATCACATAGGAAAACTTCATAAAAGTATCTAAAGAAATCCCCTGTCTTCTCTTGGAGTTAGTTCTTTTCCCCTCTTTTGAGGAATTTTTAGGGTCAGTTTTAGTTTTAACTCCCTCCCAGATAGTACTTTCCCATATTGCTTTTGTTTTAGAATGACTTAGCTTTCTCTGCTTCTCCTACTTGCAACCTTATCCTTATTACCTCTCTCAGCCAGTAAAGACTATTCCTTTGTTGAATATTGTTTAGTAAGCAGAGGGTACTGTAAATATCAATGGCTATGCTTACATGAGGTATTGACTCTCAAAGTCCTCTGGAAGGCTCATGCTGTGGTGACAAGTATTTGTCATTGAACTTACATCAGATTCCCATGCAGCAGTACAACACAGGGAGGCAATAGGGAAGTTAGAGGAATATGGCCATTGTGCTCAGGTAAAGATCATGTTTTTGAGAAAAGCAGTCAGAAACATGGAGGATCAAGATTTCCTGCAACAGACAGAAAAAAAAAAAAAAAGCAAGAGCATTTCACTCTTGCAACTACTGGGCAGGACAAATCTGGTGGAAAAGCATGGGTGTAAGGGTCAGTGTTTATGAAAATGATCAAGATTATGGTATAAAGTAACTCAGGCAAATGTATTTTTAAAAACAAAGCAGACTAAATGACTTCTGTTAACCATTCTCTTGTTTACAATACAAGGGACTGAAGCATTCTGGGAAGCAGAGATTAGGAAATGCAAATACAGCAACCACATCCTCAAGTGACCACATCCGTAGCCCACACCTACCTGCTGTGCAGGCACCAGGCTCTGCGTGTGCACACATGTACATGCTGCTGAGTCGGTCACATCAGAGCTCACCTTGGGTGCTTTATCCTTTTCCTGTCTATAGCCCTGCTTTGTCCTGCCAGGTCAGGATGCCACATTTTGAATAATCTGTGAAAGAAATTTTCATTGCAATGAAGAGTACCTGCAATTACGAACATGTTTCTCAGGGGGGAAATTGCATGGATGGACTCTTTCACTAATGTTAGAGTAATGTTTTTCAACTTGTGAATTATGACATAAGTTTACTGAGTTCTAACCACTTGAAAATAAAATGTACTAAAATAGCAAATGTCAGAGTGTAGCCCATGTTGAAGAGAAGTATGTGTGTTCCCATGAAACTTTTATCAGTGCACAGTGAGTCACAGTATAAAATGTGTTTTCTTTACTGTGAGAGGTGGTTGAAAATATTTGGGAAACACTGAATAGAGAGTCAATC
Source organism: Tonatia bakeri (assembly GCA_004024845.1). Classification (NCBI taxonomy): domain Eukaryota; kingdom Metazoa; phylum Chordata; class Mammalia; order Chiroptera; family Phyllostomidae; genus Tonatia; species Tonatia bakeri. The sequence continues at coordinate 53,257 of PVIA01009424.1, read as the reverse complement.
ATGTATTTTCATCATATGCAATAAATTTTGCCTCGTAAATATAAAGCGTTTTTTTCACACACACGAAATGACCCTGGCATGTCATGAAAGCAGTTTAGTGGATCATGAACAGCATTGTTGAAAACAATAATGTCAGAAAATGTCAGAGTGCTTTTAGGTAACTGTTATAAGATTTTTATTTCTGTCACTCACACACATATAAACCTATATACATGAGTGTACTGAGACATGATATAAAATATATTTCCTACTGTGGGTCATTGTCAAATAACTTTTAAAGCCGCCATTACAGAATGTTCAGGGCAATAGTGAATTCTACTCAGGAAACAATGCAGTGCTGCCCACAGCTACAATTTAATCCCTTCAAATGTGCTGCTAAAACACTGGTATTCAAAAGGGTGTCAGGAACACAAAAAGACTGGGAACTATTGTTGTAGAGAGAAAGGGAACCACTACTGCTTCTCTGTCTCCACCCTGTCCAAATGAGTTGGCGGATATGAAGAAATTATAATGGCTCTTACCACAGTTCTGGTAAATGTCGAATTAGCTGGCACCAGTGTCCGGAAGCTGATGCTAAGACAGACTTTGGAGTGCAAGTTGCTTGTTAGGATTTAGCACCTGTGAAGGGAGGGTGAAAGGGCCAGAGGAAGTCAACTGCAGTGCAGCCCAGCAAAGGCTCAGGAGCTCTGGGAGGAGTGGTCCTGGTCAAAGGAGCCTGCACTGGGCAGAAAGGGCCAGTTCATTCTACCCAGGGCCCCTGGCTCAGCCATAGGATGCAAGCTGCCCCCAGAAGGGGGTGCCCTTGGGTTGGTGTGCTCTCTGCAGCTGAGGCCAACTCTGAAGGAGCTGACCACACTCCACAGCAAGTCCCTCCTTGAAGGGCATCTGAGTGGCACACTTGCACAAATTAAGACTCCATGTATTTGTCCATGGATTGAGGACAGACTGCATTTACAGTTGTAGGAGTTTACAAAGTACATGTTACCTTATTTAATCATCAGAACCCCATTAAAAGGTAGGCACCATCATCACCTCCATTTTGCCAATAAAGAAAATATCTTAGTTTGCTGATGCTGTTATAACAAAATCCCATAGACTGAGTTAAGACAATAGACATATGTTTCTCACAGTTCTGGAAGCTGGGAAGTCCTAGATCAAGGTGCTAAACAATTTGGTTCTTGGTGAGGGCTCTCTTCCTAGCTTGTAGACAGCCACCTTCTCTGTGATCACATGAACTTCCCTCAAGGACCTCATGACAGACTTTGCCAATGGCCTTTGGAACTCCATGTGCAGATGTCCTTAGCTCTAACTAGTTTGCAACCCCATTGGGAAATGAACCACCTTCAGTCTGGCAAGATTTGCCCTGTCTAACCTTGGTTTCCTCTGGAAATTGAGAATGAATTTAATCAACCTGATTCCTGTTGTTTCTGCTCCTGCTTTCCCGGAATAGTCCTGTCCAGGGCAGGACATGAGCAGCAGGTAACTTCTGACTACTCCGTATCCCACATTTGAATGGCTCTCACTCTGTATAGTGTGCACTGACCAACTTGTACAACTGAAAGCAGAAATTTTGTTTTAGTAGCTTCAGATGCTTTGCCATACTGCCATTTTAAAGTGTACCTAAAATATTTTCTAAATTTTTGAAAAACTTTTTTATAAAAACGAATCAATGAAAACCCCAAAACTGGACCTGCTAACCTCTGGTAAGAATATCTGATCTTGTATCTTCGACCAAGCCACAATTATAAATCATGATGTACATTGAAAGTGGTAAGTCTTAAGATACAAATAGATACTTACTAGAATTAACTCAGAGAATTAATGTCAGGGAAATAAAAGTTTAAAAAGGACAAAATTCTGGAAGAACACTGATGAGGGATGTGTATCGAAGTGGTAAAGTATAATTAAGAATTTTAATATTATTTAGTTTGGGGGGAATTAAGTTCCTGTCTAATGTTACTTTCTAACACACTTTCAGGAACTCATAAAGTATGCAAGTAGAGTCTTTCTATAACCAAATGTGTGGCAGTCTGGGTAAGTGATGTTGGAGGCATACACAAGCGTCCAAGAGTCCAAAGGAGGGAGCTGTCACCGCCATGGTGACGTAGAGGATTACAAGTGGCTTCTCTGGGCTTTCAACATTTATGACACTCCCACTGGTAGTGTGGGGTCTCTTTGGTAGAGATGGCTGGAAAGGGAATGTGTGAGTGAAGTCACAGAGCCAGGAAAGAGTGGATGTTACCAGAGATGGTAAATGGTAAGGTTTGGCGGGGTTAGGGCACAGGAAAGGAAGTACAGTAGGAGAATAGAGGTTCAGAAGGTCAGATGGAATCCTCCTGTGCCCCTGATAGCATTTGGGGAGCTTCGGCAGGACCAGAGCTGTGCTGCCAGCAGAGAGCTGGGTAAATAGATCTGTCTGAATTATCCGAGATGAATGACTTCTGGATCTTGGACAATCCAGTGTTGGGTGAGAAGATGGGTTGGGAAGGGATAACATGTTTATTCCTCATGTGGTCCGCCAACCAGCAGCACCAGCAGCACCTAGGACTGTGCTAGAATGCACATTCTCGAGCCCCATCTCACACCCACTAATTCTACATTTTTTGGGGGGGCCCAGAAATGTTTTTTGACAAACTTTCCAGGAGGTTCTGATGCATGTTAGAGACTGAAAAGCTGTGGCTTGTTAAGGGAATCAGAAAGGATCTAGGGCAGGGTGTCAAACTCATTTTCACCGGGGGCCACATCAGCCTTGTGGTTGCCTTCAAAGGGCTGAATGTAATTTCATCTTCTTAACAGTTAAGTAGTAGTTGCAGTTATACAGTCCTAAAATTATTTCGGCCCTTTGAAGGCAACTGCAAGGCTGATGTGGCCCATGGTGAAAATGAGTTTGACACCCTTGATCTAGGGTCAGGGGTGGAGAGATTAGTGCAACTCTGGCAAGCTGTTCTGCTGGCCCATCCCTGAAACAAAATTTCTGGGTCATAGTCATGTTGCATAATCTGGGACTGATCAAGTGCAGAGCATGGGAATCTCCAAGGCGACAGAAGCTGAAGACTGGGTGGAAAACCAATAACCAAGGAGTCAAAGAGGCAGAGTGAAAGAGATAGACAAGCAGCAATTCAGGAAAAGGACAAGAAACATCAAATAAAATGAAAACACCTATCAGTTCCAGATGCTGGGAGCTTTAGTATTTTTGAGTGTTATTCTGTGAAGCTGTAGTATTTAAGTTACTAAACAAAAGGACAGGCGGTGTAATAACTTTTTTCGTGGTCCTTCGCTGTCCACCGTCTGAGAGTGTCAGAACCACCAGGGGAAGCACATCCTCCCCAGTCAGGGTTAACTTCCCAGACTTCCCTGCACTGTTGTTTATGAATTAACCCTAACCTCCCCAGACCTGGTCTAGGACTGCAGAAGTATCCACCCCAGTACTCAGTGCCTTCAAAGGACAATATGTATGTTCCTCAAGAAACAGGCCCTCTGGGCAGGGATGGAGAGGGGATAGTTAGTTCCTTCCTCACCCTGCTTCAGGCTCCAACTTTCTGAATCTTCTGAAGGCTCATGCATGTGGGCTGGGGAGACGCCAGAGACGGGAGCTGGTCTATGTGGGATTACATGGGCACAGAGCTACCCTACATCATCTCTTCAGGATGCTGGCTTCACAGTGGCCACCTCTGAATGTGGTGGCTCAAGGCTCCAAAGATGAGTGTCCCAAGAGAGAGCCAGGCAGAAACCCAGCCACGTCACCTCTGCCGCAGTTTTTCTTTTTTTTCCTCACAAGCAATTCACTGAGGCTGATTCTCTTTCAAGGTGATGGAAATTAGACTCTACCTCCCATGGGAGGAGGGTCAAAGGATATACAGATAATTCCCAAACCATCCCTCCTCTTGTATCAGATGCTTTTTATTTACTCCCCTTTGTGGGCATCAGTGTATCCACTGATATGGCCTTCTAGCTTCCAACCTACTGGCTGACCCCTGGCTCCTAGCTTCTCTTCCTCTCTGGTTTGATACTGTCCAGCCTGCCTACCCATCACGGTTTTATTTGTTTGGCTTGAGCACCTGTACCTCCTGTGGTGAAGCACAATTTCTGACTGAAGTATCTGTGGGCAGGTGAAGGGATACAGCTTGCAACATTTTGTCCTTTCTAAGTTTTCAAAAGGTGAGAAAGAGAGAACCTCAGAAGCCATCCCACACAAGGTTCTGAAATTATCTTGACCCCACAATTCTGGGTCCTGAGCCGGGAGCCTCTGACCTGCAGTAGCAGACAGGTGGAGGTCTGCTAGCACCCTCTGCCCTTCAAGGGCACACGCAGGCCCTTCTGGTCTCCCAGAAGGTGGGCAGTGATCTACAGAATCGACTGATCAATCTCTGCTTCAGATAATGTAGATATCTGGGGCCAAATTCATTTCACAACAACACAAGCCCTCATAACTTGCATTGTTGCTACGAGTGGCCTGAGAACTACTTAGTACAAAGAAGGTAACTTATTGAGCCCAGCTCTCCTGTGGTTAGTAGACATCACTCCTAGGATTGCCTCATGTAAACAGAACATAAATGACCCATTCAAACCAAGAGCTTCTGGAGAACCCACATGACTGTAACCAAGAGCCTCAGAAAGGAAGTGAAGATTCTGTTATTTCTCTGGTATTCATAAAAGGGCCACTTTACAACTGCAATTTCACCCAATTTACAAAGAGTCATTAAAAGGAATACCTGTGTGCACAGTGGTTCAAAAGCAGGGGATGCATTAAGACAGATCAAAATGGAAAAAGGAATCTTTAAAACGAGTTTTCTTTATTGGATGACCCTAGACAGGGACTGGCAATCCAAGAGGCATTTTCAATGGTCCATTGTGGGGAGATGAGGGTGGGTCGAGATGGTGTAAATGTTGCACTGTACCAGTCTGTCCTGGGCCCAGAGCTGTTCTGGTTTCCTACAGGGGCTGTAGGCAGAAAAGTGCCTCATTCATTGGTAAACAAAGCCAAGTTTGTGAACAGGAGATGATTCTATTAAAAAAGCTAGAGAAGAGGTCAGAACATACCAACTTTATACTCACTAGAGACAGAAGCAAAGGGGTTATTCAACTCTCCCCCATCCCCTCACACATATGCTCTCCTCATGCCTGCCAAATGCCAAGTGCATGAGCACCACATCGACTAGGGCAGGGCTGCTGAGAGGTGGGGAAGAAAGCAGCTAGAGATCACAGGGGGCCACTTGCAAAAATCAGCCAAAACCCTCACTGGACAGCAAAGGACAGTAAACACAATCACATTAAACATTTTTTTTTTACTTTCAAGAAAAATTGGGGACCTCCTCCTCACAAACAGTGAGTTAATTTCTCAATACTAGAGGAAAATTCTTTCCTTTCTTCATCTCCTTCATCTGAAATCATAGAGGACTCTTAAATTGTGGGTTCAGTGAGATTTTTCTGACCCATTCTGCTCGAAGTAGAGGAAGTTTTCCAGAATGGCACCCACAGTCTAATGCAATCCAGTATGGGACAGTGGTCCTCACACTGGTGGAAACCCCAAGCAGCCTGTGGATGGCTCAGTGGGTGGCTCCCTGAGACATTTGCGTGGTGCATGTTATGTCTTCAAGTTCAGAAGACTGGACTTCTGCCTCGTCCTCTTGAATTCTTGCCCCTATTGGGAAGGGTATATCTCAGCCCATTTAGATGGAGCTCTGACAGCACTCCGAGTCCTCATCAGCATGCTCACCTGAGGAGCAACACCCTTTCTAATGATGACTGAGAACTGTCTTACACCAGTTTCCAAAACTCGCTTTGGTCTGTATTCTTGATGCTGAGCTCCATACCATGGATGGATTGGATCGCTTAGCACACTGAACTCTGGACTCCTGGTCAACCCTACCCTTTGGAACCACACCAAGTGTTGGATTCATCTAGCACCAATTCAACGCACAAACGCTGGTTTCTTCCCTTCTCCAGTGAACAAACAAGGATAATAAAAGAAAGCAGCACATGGGAATTTTGGTTCTTTTTTTGTCACTCTATTTATCGGGGAATTCCTCTTTTCCTGAGAGAATTTAAAGGGAAAGTCCAATTCCTGCTGCCACTGTTTGAAGGGCAGTAACCCTCAGACCCAGCTGGGTTGTTCTGGGTTCTCTATGAAAGTTCTTATGCCACCCTAATAAGTTAATAGAAATGATCATAAAGCAGGTGTGATGCAACAGCTGCATGTGAACACCCACTCCTTTCGCATTTCCTTCTTGGTCCCTGGCTATGAGTCAGAGATGCTTGTAGAAAAGTGGGGTATTTTCTTCTCTTCCTGTGCTGGTCTTTCTCCCTGCTGTGAAGTTAATCAGGTTAAAAATAGTATCTCGTAGATTTCTTGAGCATCTTTTCCACAAGGTTAGAAGCTGGGCAGCTAGTTATTCTTCATGAGTTAGAAGTGGAGGCTTCAGCTGTTCCTTGAACACTCCTCTCATCATCTTATTTTGTGTGTGTGACATTATTCATTACCCACTCCTGCTCACACTGATTTTGCAGCTCTCTGCAGCGCTGTCAGTGCAGGGCCATAGTTCCATCCACTGGGTTTAGTTTTCAGTTTGCATCTCTTTTCTTTCTAACTTTAAGCAGGAGATTACCAGCTCCACCCCCTTGCAGTTTCTCTGATCTCCCTGCTGTTGTGGGTGATTAATCTTGGACCTCCCTACTGTGATTTCAGGTGGGTTGGCAGGAAAAGGAGAAGAGAGGAGGTCTTGTGCTCAGTCTGCCATCTTGAACTGGAACCTGGAAAGAATCTTGGAAAATAAGTATTCCTGGGCCCCCATATCACACCTACTGAATTTGAATCACCAGATATGCTACCCAGAAAAAAACAAGGTCTTTGTTTTGTTTTTTCAGTACCACCCACAACCCCCCCCCCACACACACACACACACTGGGTGACTCTGCAGCAAGCCCTCCCTTGAACAGCAATTGGAACCCAGACCTGCTGGGTTAAGTCCCAGCTCTCAGGCAGCCCCAAACCTGCTCCTTCCCTGCTTCCCAGGCATCCAAACAACTTGCATATATTTTTGGCCCACCATGATATTTTGTTCCTGTGCACCTCTGAACATGCTGATCAAATTGCCTGTATTTTGTACCTCGTTTTTTTTCACTTAATAAAGTGCATTCATTGTTCATTCTGTCTTTGATAGAAAACCTTTCTAGTTGCTCTCCTGCCTCCAGAACTGCCAGCCTACAGGACTTTGCATAGAATGGGCACTCGAAAAAATGTTATTGAAATAACATTGAATTATATTAGAACTTAGCCAGGTTATGCTGATTAACATATTGGAATAAGAACAATTTTAGCAAACAGCTAAAATTTATGGAACCAAAAAACAACTGTATTCTTCTGGGTTAATTAAAGATAAGAAATTGAATATTTCAAAAATGGGACGTAGGAATGCATCAAGTTATTTTCTGTAGTTGTCAGTTCAACCTCAACCCCCCTACGTCATCTCTAGTTCTCATCTATGCCTTTAAATCCAGTGCAACTTCATAGCCCAGCAATGAGCTGCTATTCTCTTTCCCGTGACAGTAGCCCGGCTGTGTCTTAAGACAATTAATGTGAAGAAAAGTTTATGTGGGGAAATGTATGCCCATCCAGTGAGTTAAGGGTGTGGAACTGAGTGCACTGCGATTAGAAGTATTGATATAATCCTTTGGATTTGAAATGTGATAACAAAGACAGAAAGGATTCATGTGTCAGCAAGGACAAAGTCGTGTTTGTTCAGACACGTTTAAAATGTGTCTCCTGGGAAAAGCTTACTTTCTGCAGCAAAATAAGGGAGGGCTTGAGTGGGGGCTCAGGTGAGTGAGCCTATATGCTAATTTGCTAATTAGCTTCAGGGACTTAAATTTTAGTCGCCTCAGCTGCAAAACTTGATGCTTCCCATTGTGCCAGATGCTTTCGAAAATCAAACCCTGCAGACAGGAATAATTTTTCTCTTGGGGATGAATTTTATAAGCTGTTATATTCCCTTCTACGTTGTAACTCACATCTTGGGTTCTGTAGATGGAGTAACAGAGGACTTTCTTTTGCCATGGGAAGACTAGGACAGCCAATCCATTCAATTCAAACGTTTAGTGAATACTTAGTTTCCAGCTGGAATCTCAGGCCCCAGAGGAAGGAACTGTCTTATCCTGTTTTGTAACTGTTCCAGGCAGATAGTAAGCGATCAAGAAATATTTGTTAGATCATTGATGAATCACAAATGATTGAATGGGGGAAGCTGGTTGACTAATACGCTGCCAGGTTTCTGTCTGCGAGGAACTCACGGTCTACAGCAGGGATCATGCACTGAGGTGTCTACAGGGCCTGGAAGGTAGAAATACATAAGTGAAACAGATTGAGCACAAGAAAAATCAACTGCCAGAAGTATATTCAGTCTTTCTGTTTTACCAGATGTGTTGCTGTAAGGTCATAACAGAAATATGTGTAATAATAGACTTTATATTAACAATTTGAAATTAAAATTAAAATAAAGATAATTTAATATGCAATTAATTATACTCTTCAATTTATATTTTATGTATTTTTACTTAGTAATTCATTATGCTTTGGGTTAAGACATAGAAATCTGACAGTTTGGGGGGTTTTTTGTTGTCGTTTTACTAAGATGACAATGTCAAGTCTTGTGTTCTGTGTTCAACTTTAAATCCTTCATCAGGCAGTGACATTTAGTTTTATCCAGTTTCATAATGAAAAACAGCTGTTCACAGATGCAGGGATTCTAAATGCAGATAAATTCTTGCACGGTAACTTTTTTTTTTTAGTTACAGTAACCACTCTGGAGATGTGTGTAATATTTTGCTTTTCTTACATCATCATATTTACTCTTCATTGCAGTGTAGTCCGACTTCCATTCATTGCTTTTATTCAAATTATGAGTGTTACATCAGAGCATGAGCTGACCAATGCTAGTTTATTTCATGAAGTACGAAATCGATTATTTTTTTGCCATTCAGTCTTCAAATCTATCATTTTGAAAATGTTTCACTTTCATGTCAGGAAATGGATTTCAGGAAACAGGGATATGGCTTCTCATGAATGTAATGTGAACAACTTTGTCAAATTCGAAATTCTTGGCAAGGCCTAATATCATTCTAAAAGGCTAAATCTGCACTCACTTTTTCCTGCTGAAATGTGGTGCTATTTTTCTTTGGTTTGCATTAATTCCAGAAGTTAATAAAAATCTCTTTGTCCCCATGGCAGAACCAATGCCCCTGACCTCTGTGTTGGAGTGCCCTAACCAATATCAACTATCTCTGGCTTTAGGCCTAAGGGTAGACAGTGTTGGTGGTGTTATATGTTCTAAAGTTTTAGTACAAAATTCTTCCTGGGTGAGCAAGTTAACAGATGACTGAAGACAATGTCCTTGCAAACAGTTACCATCTTGGATTTGGGTATGTGGCAAATCCAACACTGTCTGTGACCATTCCAGAAACCCTGTCTGTGCTGCAGCTTACTAACTGGGACCAGCCCACTTTAGAAGTTTCAAAACTTTTCTCAATACGACACAATATGCCACATCCTGACATGTGTAGCTAACACAAGGACTACGTTCAAAAGTTTTTATCAAAAAGGTCATGTCCAAATTCCAACTAAAGCATAAGAAATACAGCTAACTGGGAGATACTATCTGTATTCTCATCAGCTATTATAGACAAAATCATATACAGTTTATCTATTTTCAAGCAATTTGTCCTGCAAGTTCTCAGTCTTATCATCAGCATCCTGGGCACAAGTATTTCTGGTTAGACTTACATTTGCAAACACTCGTTTCTGTCCCATACGCTGCTGCTCTCTGCAGATGCTGTTAGAAACCCACCATTTGAAAATGTTGCAATGCCTGGAAAATTTTTTCACTTAATATATATAACTGTGTCTTACAGAAGTATTACTTGTTTTACTTACATTATGAATAAACAAATGAAAATTCATTTTGTATTTCATTAGTTTTTTGTTAAATCCTATATTCTACATCATATTTTAATTCTAGTTTTAAAAATCATATTCACTCAGACAAAACTTACCCTGACTTGTGGAAACCACAATGAAGGCTGTAGCTCACATTTCCCCTCGCTCCCTCCACATCTGAGGACTCTTGTGCTTCCCCCTGTGGCCCTGCATGGCCTGGTGCGCCCCCTCCTCTTGGGATCTGTGCATATAACAAGCTCTCTTTAAATGGCAGTTGTCTTCTGATCTGCCTGCCTCCCCATAACTAAATGATAACAAAACCTATACTTTAAAACAACACGGACTACATGTAACATGAAAAGTGACACCAATTCACACATTAGCAACTGAGCATAAGTCCACGTCTTGAATTATGAATAGTTTTATTTTTATAAAACAATTTCTAAGATTTATTTACGTTTCTTTGACTTTGAATTTAAAATTTTTATTTTAACTTAAATAACTTAAATATATATTTTAATACTGAAGAATTATAACTTATATTTCAACAGAAAAATTACCTTTTGGAAAATATATGAAACAAAGGTTAACTTGTAACTTTTTTTACATTGACTCTATATTTTTAATAAAAATACATTTAATAGTCTGTATCTTAAGTAAAAATACATTTTACTTTTTAATCTTTTAGATAATTACTATCAAATTACGTGAATGTTGATTATAGCAATATAATTATTTCATTGAAATGGAGCCCATAAAACTAGTGTAATGGGATAAATAGGAAATACTTTATGAACTAAGTCTGTATTGTGTTATATACCCAAGCATCACCGGCCCACCCACAGTGCACTCATACATGTGCAATGACAATTAAACTCAGTTGTCACTGGTATTTTGACAACTTTCCATCAGATAGAGACTACAGATTTATCCATAGTTTTTATTTGTCATTATGATAATACATTGGTCAAGTAGCAATGTAGAACATATATCCTTTAATAGTTTGCTTGGCTTATGACTTTTAAACAGTCAGATGTAGGGTACAGGGCTCTCTGCATTGGCACTCCTGCCCCAGGAGTGCCAATTCATAAAGGACAGTAAATACTATACATCAGCTAAACTAAATTACCTTGAGAAACATAAATCTACATGGATAAATTCCCCAGACACAAGTTATGAAAAGCAAGTTAGGAAAAGAAAGGTACAGTGGTATTTCTAATAATGCTAAAGATGCAAAACTATAAGTAATTGATAAATACATACATCTCCAAGTAAATTAAATTTTTTTAAAAAATTCCTAAGGAGGATTAACATCAATTTTATAAAAGTGGTTATTTCTCAAAAGGGCCAGGGAGGGAAAAGTGGGAGCTTCACTTCTTATCTTTAATGCTTTATTTAAATGTTACATTTAACGGAGCTCATTCTCTATAGTTTTCTGTGTCTTTCAAATCTTTTATAATGAGAAAGATGACCATTTTACACTGTTTTTGGAGGCACTGCCAATAGAGCTTCATGATAAGTTTTGTTAACCTTCTGGACTTTTCATGTTTTGTAGCAACTATTGTCTTAACTCGCTGCTAACTCTTCCTCAATAATGGAGATGGGGAAGAAAACTGGAGTGCCCCTGGGTGCTCTTAGCACTTGAGTGAGAAATTTGGCTCTTACCGTCTTGAATGCTGTTGAATCCTACTTAAATTCTTCCACTCTCAGAAAAGTTGTAAATACTGCTTTTATCCCCATGCTCAAGATTCATCCATTACTTCATTTGCTTATTTATTCAGTGAGTAGATGTTGAACACTGAGAAAGTGGGGACACGAGTAGAATTTTATTCTGGGACATGGTTTTCTTTTCCTGTTCCTCAGCCTCTCCTTTTGCTTTCAGCTCTAAAATTAAAAATATAACTTTTGTTGTGTTCATGCCAAGTTTATTTTAAATCACTTGAGGAATTTCATGGTTAGAATATCTTATTTTTATATTCTAACCCATTTCATAATACGTGATTTAAGTTCCTCAAAGTTTCCTACGTGTTCCTAACGGAGCTCTTGAAACAGAAAGATGTAGGGTGGACTTAGGGGGGAGGGCGGGCAAGGGGGGCTGGCTGGCACTTATAATTCCTCCTCTAGAGCCAAAGCTCTGGCCGTATCAAATCTCCAGAGATTCTTAGAAATTTTTTATGATTTATAACAGTTCAAATTTCTTGAAGACCCAGATTATGTCTTTCCCTTGTCCACACATCTGTCATACGCCCACACCATTAACCAGGTTTTCACTTAACAATGACTCTCTGTTCCACATTGCTGGGTACTTGCTATCATTACACTGACTTAAGACATTTAGATTATTGGACATTATTCTTCCCCTATCTGTTTTTCAGTCTGCTTAGCTTTCCACTAGCTGCTAGTATGCAGCTTCGATATATCTTTAGCTTTTGAAAATGTGTAGAAAATAAAATAAAATAAACATTAATTTTTTTAAAAAATCAGACTGCAGTTATTCCCCAAATTCTTAATTAAATTCTCCCACCTACCCCGCAAAAGAAACTCCACATGGTAAGCTATAAAAGCCTTTATAAAAAATGTTTATATTGTCTCCCCATGGCTTAGTAAAATATACGAGTACAAATTAGATAGAACCCATGAAATTACAGTTTTATGAGGGGCAAGGGATGATTCAAGTCAAAGACTTACTTTTCATTCACATGTGAAAAAAACAAAACTTTTCTGGATTAAACTGGCTGGAGGGAAATGTCATGCCAGCATGTGTAAAATGGCGAGGGACAGCTGGCTAGGAAGGCGTAAATCAGAAATCAGCCTCACCTCCTCACTGGGGAAATTGCCACCAGAACGCTTATAAATAGTTCTCTCTGTTTCGAAGTGCCGTAAGGAGTAGCAGTGGGGATTTCAGTGAAAGCCACCACTGTGTACAGCTCAGAGGCGGACTCAATGGTTTCCTTACAGAAGGTCTAGAAGTGAAGGGCTCGTGGCGGGACTGGTTGTGACTCTGTCAGGTTTGCCTGGGCAAATGGGGCCCTTGGGGACCCAGGGCAGAGGACTCAGGAGGGGTAATGGCTCAGTATGTGAATGGTACAGGCTCCAGTTACTCAGCAAATGGAACTAAGGTAACCCAGAGCTCACTAAAACCAGACTCTCAGACCAGCTTATGAGCCAGCCTGAGATTTCCTTAGATCCCTGAGCTATTTGTCTCCTCAATTGGGAGATCTGGGGTAGGCAATCCCAGCTGGGTGCTCCTAAAGTGTGCCAAACTACACTTCTAACCACGACTTTTGAGTTCAGTTAAGTCCCATAACCACCCCTCTAAGGCTTAGGAAACCTTTAGGTGAGCAATACAGAGTCCCCCAAAGTTTCCAGCCCATTGAACTTGGTTCTCTTTGATGAATGGGACGACGGCTGACCCATGTTCCTCTCCCTATAGCCCTTAGCAATATCCATTTATAGTGAAGTCTCAAAGAATGCTTGTTAAATAAATAAATGGCCTTTTCATTTCTCTGCCTGGAATCCAGAACATCAGCAATGTTCCAGAAGAGGGAGGCCCTCTCGTCTGGCTTTGGAAGTAGATTCTGTCTTCATTGACAGAGTTGGCTCAGTTTACAGTCACATTGATTTCAAGGAAGGGGAATAAACTTCAGGAAAGAGGAGTTAGAGGAAGCAGAGAACATCATCATTTTGTGCAACTCCTTGATTAAAATGCAAGTCCAGCAAATCAAACACAAATAATACTGAATCTGGGGCTGATGAAAGCTGGAAATCATCCCAATGGCACTGGAAGTCATAGGGATGGAAGTGTTCCTTTGATTTATGACTGCTGCAGAACGAAGCAGAGTTGTACAGCTTCGCATGCACCTCTGGAGGCTGGCTTGGGGACGGGGCTCTCTGGGTGAGCTCTTTTGAGTCTGCAGTAATTCCTTCCCAGGTCCCTCACCCGCTGTGGCAAAGGATGGTGGGATTGAAAGAGGCAAGGGTGCAGGTTTCTTCCTGCATTAATGTTCTGTGGTTGTCATTTCTCCTTCCTCTAAGTTCTGGCTAGAGACTGCAGAAAGGTGACCCAGGGCCTGGTGTGTTCACCTCGGACCCCCTTTTCCTGCCTGTGTCCACACTGTTTCCCTCACATATCCATTTAATCTTGGTTTGGGCAGCTGCTGAGCAAAAGCAGCTGTTTGCCTTGCTTATGTTACTTCCTTTGGGCTGTTGACATATGTACTTCTTGCCAGTGCTCTGGGGCAAAACGTTTATGTTTGATTAACTCAGTTTTAAAACACACCATCCACAGAGGCACTAATGCTACTGGATTTATCTGCCAAGTCAGTAGTTTCCTAGAGAGAGAGTACAAAGGCTGTCCCCACGTCTGGCCACAAGGGAGAAGGCAATTTTAGATGAGATTTTTATTTGATAGGATCCAAAAGACAGGTTGTCTCTTTAAGGAGTGAGAATCATTCCACAGCAGTGTTTTTAAGTGATGTTATTCAAGGAAAAGAACTCATCTATATTCGGATTCCAACCAATTATGTTTTCACTCAGTTTATCTCCTTCGGTTTTAAATACTTTTCTATCTAAAAAAAAACTTTAAAAATGTAGTTTTATGATGAGTCAAGGACTGCTGCTGTGCCTTAAGCTAGAATAAAACACACAGAATACATTTAAATGAATTGCAAAGTGTATTATACTCTGAAAATCAGCATTAAAATGCACATTAATTTTTGCAGCTCTTAAATACTTCGGTTGCTGAGGAACTGCCTCCATTCTATAATTGAAATAGCTCTTCAGATGCAATTTAGTTACTGATTGGTTTTTAAGTATTTTTAAAAGCTAACAGCTCAGATGGAAAAAGGTGGTATACCCTTGAGTTTTAAATGGGAGCCCAGATGTCATCATGCTGTGGATTCATTAGGCCACTGGAAACCACATTTATTTTCTTCAGAGAAGGGGTGCTCCACCCCGACGGCTGACACACCGTTAACTGCTCAGGAGACCACAGAGCTGGCTCGACATCAAATACAAGATGTTGGTTATGAGGAAGTTATTATCCTCTGAGTGAATTAACCAGGTCTCTTATTAACTCCACTTCCCAATCCACACATTCCATACTTTCCTCTCTTGCTTTTTATTACCTGTGGCTTTTTTGTAAATTTCAAAGAAGCTTCAAATTGGAAAAGAAGAGGCAAAAACAAAAGCAAATCCATTTTGGCATTCACTGGCAGATGAATATCTACAGTTGTAACTGGGAACAGGTTTCAACAAAATGCCCAGTCAGGCATCCAATGCTCTGTGGATTTATTTTTGGGGCTGTGGCAGGCAGCAAAAGGATATTACAAGGTGACTGTGTGCCCATAGCAGCACTCAATAACTTCAAGATTTAAAAAAAAAAATGTAGGGATTCTTAGCTGTGGGCCTGCCTCCTTGATATTAATAAGGCAGTTTTGAACTCAATGATGGAAGTTACAGTATGTGTCAGAGATATCATCAGTTCTATTCCTAAAGTTCTCACTCACTGAGGGACAATGGCTGGGTCACCAAATTCTTGGTTTCTTAACTCTCTTCTGTGACAAATAGTATTAATGATATATTGTTAGAATGTTATGAAGTTGACATGTGAAATAATAATGCTTGCAAACCACAAATTGCTATGTAAATGCAAAGTGGAATTACTAGTAGGGAATTCTGAAGATTAACATTTGGGGGAGGACTCTAGTGCTCTTGCCAGAAGGGAAACCACAAAAACCTTCAGAATCCTTTGTTGAATCATGGCAAATCAGACAGTTTGTAGGCAGGGAAAGATCCAGATTCAAAACAAGTTAACTGTACTCTATGACTTTTGTGTAGGATCCCTGACAAAGGTTGAGAAGATAAATTTTAGGTTAGGGGAAAATCTGTTTGTGCTTTCTTCTTACATATGGAATGACAGGAGAAAAATGGCTGGTGATAGTTTACAATTGGTTTACAATAACAAAAGTAACAGTAACAACAGCTACAGTTTTTTGTGTGTTTAACTGAATGCCAGTTAGTTCCATACTTTATATTCATTTTAATCTTTACAAAACCCTATTAGAAATATCTTTTATTATAAATGAGGAAACTGAAGCCTAAAGACATAAAAAATGGACTTGACTTCATACAGTAATTGGCAGCAACATACGTATTCTAACATGACTTTTATAACTTAGAGAAATTATGTATAACTGTATAGATGGCTAAGAACTCATTGCAAACTGTGTATCTCTATGTTTTGATATAGTAGGCAGCTAGACAGCCATGAGCAGAGTAGGAACGACAGGCCAGGTATAGCAGGTCACCAGGGTGGAAAGCTCTGGGTGCCTAGCAACAGGAAAAACTGAGAAAACAAGTATTGCAACATGGGACCTCAGGGTTACATTTCCTCCCTTAGCATATTGCTGGTCATGTGGTTTAGACCACCTGACCTTTCATATCACTGGTCATGAGATTTGGACTCTCCCCTCACTTTTTCTCCCCTGGCACATTGCTAGTCATGTGCACCTTCTTATAGAAGGAACAAGTGGGCCAGAGAATAGCCTCATATGACTCCCACACAAGAGCTTGCACAACCACTCCATTAAGCATGAAACCCTCAGGACAATGAGGTTCTCGTCCATTTCACATAATCTTAGGGGCAAAGCCTCGGGTCTGTGGACCACAGAGACAGGGTTTCCATCAAACAAAAGATAACATCTAGGACTCGGT
This sequence comes from Tonatia bakeri, assembly GCA_004024845.1. NCBI lineage: Eukaryota > Metazoa > Chordata > Mammalia > Chiroptera > Phyllostomidae > Tonatia > Tonatia bakeri. The sequence goes on along the minus strand of PVIA01009424.1, from coordinate 36,615 downwards.
TGTGTTTCAGCTACTGACCCAGAAAAGCAGCAAAATTAGATAGAGCCACACCATGGCTGACATCAGGACCAGCTGCAATGACTAATGACTCCCTACCCTAGTGCTGACCAATCGGTTAGAGACCACAACCCTGAAAGAACACACTTGAAAAAATTGTGTGAAGAGTCTATTGATATCCTCCCCTGAGACATTTCCTAAAATCCCTGCCTTTGGAAAGCAGAGAAAAACCTACAAAAGACCCAGAGCATATGTCATTCTCTCTCTCTCTCTCCCTCTCTCTCTCTCTCTCCAGCACACCCTCCCCTTTCTCCCTCACTTTCCCCCAGGTGGGTTTTCTTTGACTTTCTTTCTCATAAGCTCCAAATGCCCTTCTTTTGCCTCTGTAACCTGTGTTCGGAGTCCATGCAGCCCAGCCAGTTCATTTCTTCCACAGCTCACTTCTACCACTGTGACTTTCTAAATAAACTTTTGCTTGTATTTGAGTCTTGACTTTGAATTCTTTCTTAGCCAAACCCAAGGACTGAGGTCTAATATCTGGTGCTGTTTGCTGTCAACAATTTCACTCACAGAAACTATAGTGTCTACTGGAAGCCAAGAGTTGGTAAGAAAATTCAAGTGTGAAGAAGGCTAAAGAGAAAAGTTTCCAGGTAACATATTTTTCTTTCTTCTGTTTGTGATAGGTACTACAATGTCTAATGGATTTGTCTTATGAAAAGAAAGTTACATGAAAAACAAAATGTGCTAAGTCCACTGAAAGAAAACTTGCCACTGACCAAGGATCTCATGAAGAGATGCAGAAACGGATTCCCTTCAAGTGATGTGATTATTTAATTCTCTTAAGTAAATCATTATTTACATTATACCATCAAAATTTGAATAAAATATGCAGACACCAAGATTACCTTCTCCATAAAAATCTCAATGGAAGTTGTAAAAACAGAGCACACTATAATTTATTTTATTTGAAAATATACTGATAACCCTTGGAGAATAAATTTAAATAATTCCTCCAATATCTAGGTTTGAGCTCCTCCCTTCTAGCTAAAATTTTCCAATCAGATTGCTCTCTCTCTCCTAATTATGCAGAGTCTGTCAACTCAAAAACAACAAAAAAATCAGACACAAAAGCATAGTGTAAAGAAAGGGTGAGGATAAGGAGGGTGTGGGATCTTTATAAAAAGCAGATCTTTCTTTTTGTAATGGAAAACCAAAAGCTTTTGATAGGCAAATGCCAATATTTACACAATGTGAGTTAATGTACCCCAGGAAGTCACTGAAAAAAACTGTGAAAGGGGTTTCTCTGAACTGTCCTTGACGCTGAACACAGGTACCCTCCCTTTTGATCTCTGCCACATGTTGCCTGCAACTAACAAGAGATTCACAAAATAAGAAGCTGGAATCCTGCAGAAACCCAGGAGCTGCTGCTGGTGGTATCCCTAGCACTCCATGTAGTCAGCTAAGGGAAGCTGGGCAGGGAGAAGTCAGAGGCAAAACTAACCAGCCCAATCAAGGCAGGGGACAAGGAGGGGTCAGGGGAGATGCCAAAATGACTGCAGTCAGGACTTGAGTTCAAAGAATCCTGGAAAGTCTGTGATCTATGCATGATAGGATGTTCATGGTTTTGACTAACAGTTTGAAAAGTTTAAAAGCTCTGTGTGTAGCTGTGCTAAAACAGATCCTTGCAGCAAGATTGTCAAGCTGATATTAACAGTAAATAGGGGGAAAAAAAGGAAGAGGAGGAGCGAAAAAAGGTGCCTACACTACATATGCCCGATTGAAATCAACCTTAGGCCTGCCTGCTGCTGCTTCCAGATGTTTCTAGCATGCCATATTACTCTTAACTGCACAGTATGCACTGGGAAAGTGGCTTTCTGTAAACCCAGTACATTTCATATCTTCCTACCAGTGGTTCCCTAAGTACACTGCACACCAGCACCTCCTAAAGGTCTTTTCAAAATTACCTGATGCTTGGGCTCCACCTCTCAAGATTCTGATTTAATTTGTTTGGGGTAGCATTGGTTGTTCTTTTCTTTTTCAATTTGTCTCTTCAGTCTAATGTGCGGCAACTTGAGAAATGCTGCTAAAACTGACTTGCAAACATCTCTTTAAAAACTGCCTTGATTACCTCTTCTTTGGCAGGTGTTTTAGGCACTTTTGTAATTTCAAGTAGAATTTCAAATCCCATTTTAATAAGCTGGAACAACAGACTTCCCCAGGAAATACCCCGACAGAGGCTAATGCTAGTTCTGCGTTCTTTAGTATCTGAGGTGCACATTTCCCCCCACACTTGGGTACAGCAGAAATCAGGATGCATCTTACAATCAGTGAGATTGTTCAGCTCCATTTTTGGAACAAACAGCAGTCCTGATGAAGCTCTCATTGCTTTGACATGTGCAGACTCGGTCATAATGTTACCAAACAAAAATGGAGGTTTGGATCCCCATGGTCACAGAAGGCAAACTCTAAGGCAGAGGCTGGTGAGACAGGAAAGACATTATTCTTTGGATGTTGAATGATCTCCAAGTGAGAGAACGGGGGACTCCCTGTCTCAAAGCTTATCTTCTCCACAAAATCCAGACAAAATCTAGCTGTTCTCAGAAAGACCAAATCAAAAGGCAGTGACCAGAGCTCTTGCTCCATTTTAAAGTAACATCCTTCAGAGCCTGAGAGGGCTGCTAAGTGGTCATCCAGGTAGCTTAGCTTGTTCCCTGCTGCTATGTGGCATCTTGCTCCCTCCTGGAACCCACATGTGGCTGCCTGCACTGCCATTGCCACGTGGCTTCTAGGGCTGCAAGTTCATATGAATACACCAGCTAGGGCACTTACTTGATGGGTGAGAAAGAGTCCCTCCTGGAGGCCAGATGGCCCATGGAGAGGACAGGCCAGTGCACTATTAGAGTGCAGGTCTGAAATAGCGAGCTATGAACAATGATGCGGACCCTGGCTCACGGGGTCCACGTCATTATGGATGAAAATGAGACATTCACACAGATTACCGAATCCAGTGAAGGAAAAGGGATGGCATGGTTTTTCTCTCAAGGGGAGCAAAAGCCTTGGCCCTTGCTCCAATGAGCTTTTGTTGTCTTACTGGGCACATTACAAGAAGGTACTCATTAACTATGCACAGGCTCGCTTTAGGTGGTTACCTTTTACAGAAAACAAAGGAGAGGATGCTGGTAATCACATCACACAAGAGGGATATTTGCAAATGAAAAGGCAAAAGTAGTTGGACCAGTTAAACTCATCCTTGGAAGGTTTAGCATAGTTTTTAGGAAGTTGCTTTGCAGTAAATGTCCTCAATTCAGGGTGAGGGAGTTTTAGCAAAAAGCAAGACTCATAAGTGGCCTAGGTACATTGCAGGCCTAATTCCTCACGGGAAAACCTATCCATGGGTGTGGGTCCTGTGCATCTCTCATGGGAGCTGGGCCCATGCCACTCAGAGTGGCCTCACACAGAACAAGAGTGAGTTTCTTTGTTCCCCTGGGATTACATTAGCTTTGGGTGTGGGATGGGCCAGGTTCTTTCTCATGTTTTGGGTAGGTCCACCTCCCAACCAATCCCTTCTCTCCCCAGGCTAGACTGACAGATCTCTTTGTCCTAGAACCTCCCCCTGCCACCATTCTGACCTCTATGGCCCATGTGCCTGCATTCCCCTGCTCACACCCTCAATCTGGTACCAGAAGGGGGTTAGAGGGCTTTTTCTTCTATCCAATTATCTTAGTAGCCTTGTGTATTCAATGTAATAGCCTCCCCTGCTGCCATGTTGGCTGGGAGCAGGTGGAACTCCCCTGGAACTTTGTCAGCTCCACCCCCTACACCCTAGTCCCTGCATGCACTGAGTTGCCCACACTCAGGGCCCACCAACAGAGAGTGGCCAAACCAAAATCCTAAGTAAAGGGAGCCTGGAAACTGCTCATGGCCTCTCAGGCAGTGCAGAGGGCCACATCAGCTGGACGGGTGGGGCATCGGCAGCCAGGAGCAGGACCTCCTCACTGGGGACAGAGCAACTGCAAGGTACATGTTCAGTTACCCAGGAAATGCCTCACACTTGTAGGACTTGGTACTGAGCTGCAAAACTCAATGTCCTTGCCACAGCCCAGAGGGGTCACCAAGGCATTACTCCAACCTCTGACCTATGTCCCATGACTTGGTGCACAAGTGGCTCCCAGGTTTCATTCCCATTGCCTAGCTTTGTCTCCCCTGGTGGCCCCTCCTGTTTCCCACCCTCAGCCTACTCCCGGTGGTCTGGGTAGGCTGTCTCTTGGTACCAGTGACGCTTGGTATATCAGCCACTTAAATTGTGTTATGTGAATTGCCAGAACCATATGTATTTAAGGCTTTGCTGGGTGCTTAAATAGTCTCTAAGAAGATTCTTCTATGACTTGGAATTAAAACACAAACTTACTGAGTACAAAGAAAGACTGTAAAGGAGAGAAGTGGGCTATATATCCAGCATTAGCAAAACAATGATCTGTTCTTAAAGAAATGACTGCAATCCCTCATGAACCTGCAGAATCACAAGCAAGTGCTCTCTGGAATCTAAAGGGAGACATCTACCTACGTCCAGAGAGCACAATTTCCTCCCAAGACAGTGCAAAGGGATTTTTTTAGCCAACCAGTCAAGCAAGAAAGAACTAATGTCAAAACTCACAGAAATTTGCGTCTCTCTGATAGCTAGTGATATTGAGCATGTTTTCATGTGTCTCTGGATTTGCTGTGTGTCCACCTTGGAGAAGTGTCTGTTCAAGTCCTTTGCCCATTTTTTAATTGGGTTGCTTGTCTTCTTAGAGTGGAGTCATGTAAGTTCTTTACATTTACACAATGGAATTCCATGCAGCAGAAAGAAAGAAGGAGCTCCTACCCTTTGCAACATCATGGATGGTACTGGAAAGCAATGTGCTAAGCAAAATAAGTCAGGCAGTGAAAGACAAATACCATATGATCTCACCTTTAACAGGAACCTAAACAACAAAACAAACAAACAAGCAAAATATAACCAAAGACACTGAAATAGAGAACAGACTGACAGTGACCAGAGGGGAGAGGAGAGGGAATTTCAGGAGAGAATGGGAAGGGTTTACAGGAACAAATATAAAGAACACGTGGACAAAAACTGGGGGGGGGATGGGAGGGAGGTGGGGAGGGATGGGTGGGTGGGCTGGAATGGGAGTAAAGGACAGAAAACTGTACTTGAACAATGATTAAAATAAAATTAAAAGAAAAACACAGAAAGGTGAGCAGCGGTTTGAATAAACATCTAAGACAATAGTAGAGAAGCTCTTTGGTTTAAAGACAAGGTTTGTCATTAACGCTTTTCATGGCACAAATGACAGCATCATGGAAAATGCTGCCTAGCAGTGACAGAGTTAAAAAGTCACATAGAAGCATCATTTCCTGACTGCGGAGAAGTTTTAGAAATACCATAACCAATTTTCTCTGCTTATATTTTCCTTTTAAGGTATGAACAAACCAATACATTTTTAATGCATAATAAATCCAGAAAAGCTCTTTCAATAAGTGTGCTATGAAACTTCTAAGTAGAAGGAAACTGTGTTTGCGGTATGTTTTTACGTAGTAGTCTGTAAAGTAATTGTGCATCTTACAATCAACTGGTATCTAAGGTTTGATGAAACTACAGTATGTAAATTCTTGGTTAGTCAACACAGGGAGTATTGTTTTCTGATAACTTAGATATTCTGGTTATTAAAGACAAGCTAGAGTATATGGCAAGACTTTATGTTTTCATAAAAACCAATTGATAAATATTTCTAATGTTAATATCAAGAAAACAGACTATGTGTTTTCTTGAACAAGTAACTTTACCTCTTTAGGTATCAGATTTCACATAGAATAATAGGGTGGAAAATGGTTTCCAAGGACTTAGTCACAACTTGAGGTAAGAAAAGAATGAACTAGGAACAATGAGGCCAAAATCAAGATAGGCAGACAATTTAAAAATGTTTTATTTAGAAGAACCAATCATGTTCCAGTCATCCTACCACCACCATCTACCTGCACTGTCCACTACCACACCCAGGAAACTGTCATCAGTTCCTTCGTTCATTCATTCCACAAGTGCCATGCATGTGCCGGGTGGGCACTGGGGATAAGAGAAGACAGGTAAGAAGGACAATGCAGTCCCTGCCTTCTTTGAACTAACGGGGCAGCAGTGGATTTTATTAAGATTATTTTTGTGGGGACATGCAGCAGACAGCTCCTTCAGAATGAGAATCTTGCTCTGAACATAAATTAGTTTCTTATATATAAAAACAAGCCAGCAAAAATCATGTGCTCCACACTGATGTCACCTCCCACCCCCTTCTCTCATTCCTAGGGATCACAAAGGGTGTCTGGTAGATCAGAGAAATCCTGGGACACTCTGATATTTATTCTTGTATAATCCACTGGGGACAGTGTCCTCTTGGTTTTCCTGGTAAGTAAGATCTGATGTTAGAGCCCAGGAGTAGATGTGAAGTCAGGAATGCTAAGGAAAGCTCAGGTCTCAGTGTTTCATGCCTGCAATTGACCAGCACTGACAAATCCAATTCATTCCCACTAGCAAGAATGTGTAGTCACCATATTAGGTGAGATTATGCTAATAAATTGCTTCTGATTTGCATTGTGTTTGAACAAAGAGTCAAACAATGAGAAATCTTTATTCAAGGAGGAGCTCCAGCTAACCTAATGGCAAATTTAGGTGTTAATTGAAACCTTTCACTAGCAACAAGTAGAACAATTTATATTTAATGACCTTTAATAGGGATATTTTCCCCCTTAAGTTTAGTATTCATTCATTTTGATGATGCCAAAGTCTCCTGTTCAAAGGAATAGAAAGAGGGTGTTTTTCTTTAAGCCCTGCTCAGAGAAAGGCTTGCTGACCTGAGTTCATGGGCTCAGCTGGCACCCAGCAGGATTCAGGCTATCAGCGTCCATGACTTCAGGATTTCTCCTTGAGGACCAGGGCCCAGAAAAAATGTTCTTGGCTGAGTGTGTGGCAAATGTCACTACGACTCAAGACATGAGTCAACACAGACCAAGCATTTAGACCTTTTCTTTCTGGATGATGACAGATCTGATCAGCTGTGACACAAGCCCTTTCTTCTTTGTCTTCTGTACTGTTGCCTCAGAACTACTTGCCCTTGAATCAGCAATGAATATGTTGAGCTTCCTGGATATCTTATTATAAAACATTATTCTCACCTGTGGAAATGAGAATAATTGTGGGAGATTTTATACTAATATTTGTTCCTAAGAACATCTTCTAGGACCTCGAGAGGGAACACCAGCAATGGCAGCACCAGCAGCATTTTGTCATGTGACAATCACCTTTGAATCCTTTACCACTCTCTCCTGTCCAGGAGAAGAAGCAATTACAGGAGCCATTACAATTCATGTATGAGCTTTGTTTAAAATGAAATGTTTTTGTGTGTGTCTGTGTGTGAGTCTGTGCACACATGTGAATGTGTGTCTGTACGTTTATGAGTGTGCACATGGGCACATGTGTATCGGAAAGTCTTAAAGAATACTTGCCAAAGAAGGAATGGGGTACTGGGGGATGATTATTTGCTATTTCTTCACACTACTACATGTTTGAAGTTTCTACTATAAAACATCTTTTAATAATTAAAGTTAATACAAAAAAGATATTGTAGGGCCCAGACCAATTTCAGAGAACGAATGCCCTTGTGGATTGTGGAATAGATAACCACCATGGACAGTGCCTTCCAGAAGCCTCTGTCCCATGTAGGACCACCTGAGTAGAGCAGTGGGAGAGCTGACAGCTGATAGTGAGCCCCACTCTGTGCTTACTCTGCAAGCACCCTATCTTACTCATCTTGCAGCCAGCCCTCACTGGGTTCACTGTTTAGATGGGGACATCAGTGTTTAGAGGTGTGACTTGAATTGCCTTGAGTGGCTGTTGGGGATTGGCTGCACTGAGCCCTGCCTGACTAAAGAGCCTGAGGTCCTACCTACCAGGCGGGACTGCTTCTCCATCCAGCAGTAGTTATGCCAAGGAAAAGGAGCTGCTGAGTGAGCATGCTCTCTCAGGGTTTTCTGCAAGGAGTCAGTTTTGCTTTGTAACTGACAGGAAGGGTGTGTGTATGTGTTTGCATGCATGTGTGTGCATATGTGAGTGTGCATTAGTGTGTGTGTCTGTGTGTGGAAATGTGCATGTAAGTATGTGCATGCATGTGTGTGAGGATTTGAGGGTGTGTGGGAGGAGGAGACATCTCTTTATTGTTTGCCCTGGGGTGCAACACTGAGAAGGTAGGGAGGCCTGTCTACTGCCCTGTTTTGTATATGATATAATGCTGCTCTGTAAAGTTAGAGCCAGGCTGATATAGCCACCAGGGCAGGTCTGAGCTTGTTTGTGTTAGTTCTGTTGGCCCCGGCTTCCCTTCACAGGGCTGTGTGTCACATGCACATTGTGTTGACAAAAAGAAGTGAGAGCGTGAAGGAATGCAATTCTCCAGAACAATTCCTCACCAAAGCTGCACAGTCACTGCCCATGCCCCATCCTCTGTGGGACTGGCCAGGGGCTTCATTTCCACACACTGAGACCAAACACTAGCATTCTGATGGACAACTAAAGATCCTGATACAACTCTTCCATTCTGTATCCTGTTTTCAGAAAGGAACCCAAATCGGAACAACTGTTTGAAGTAGAGGCCATGTGAAGCTGGCACCTGAGCTTGCTTCTACATTTCCCTCCTGAAACTGATGTTCAAGAGATCCTGTTACCCACCATGTTCTTCAAGGTTTTCCACTGGGATAGCAGAGGGGATTGGTACTGTGTTGGGTGGCATTTTGAAGAGAATCCCTGAATGCAATGATTTCCTTTATTACCAGCCTTAGTTGTGGAAGATGCTAGACCCTGAAATGCTTCCATGCCTAGAACCGTAAAATGTTAGAGCTGAAGCAAATCTTAGACATTGCTTTAGAAACCTTTTGCCTTTAAAACGCAAACTCCTTGAAGGCAGTGACTGGGTATCCTTTACAGTCTGTGCCCCAAAGTTTATTTCAGCATAGTGCCTGGTGTGGAAACTGAGATTTCAAAATATATAGTACTTGCCCATAAATCCAAGAAAAAGTCATTGACAAATAAATGTGTGTGAGAATAAATGTGTGTAGGTGGGTACAGGGGCTAAATTAATTACTTATTTGAAAACCAATTTTGGATAACTGCCTTAGGGAATTCTCAGACTCTCTCAACTTACACATTGGTAAAGTGAAGCTCGCACAGGCTAAGAGGTGCTTGTCCCGGATAGTACAACTCGCCTGCTGCAGACCTAGTACTGAAACCCAAGGCTTCATTTTTCATTACATATTCTGTTAAAAGGACCACCTCTTACAAGGAGGATTCTTTTTTATTTTCCTGCACATTTTACTAGTGCAAAGGTATCCTAGCTGAAGGAATTAGATAGGAGGCGACTTACTTCTCCTTCTTATAGAGAGGAAAAGGGCAGGTGAAGGCGAATAAAATCCCAGACATAATTTGATCAACATAGCAGTCGATGACTGCCATACTCTGCTAGAGCTTATATATTTCCAACTTAGATTTTTCTTCCTTTTTATACCTTTCTCAAGAAGTCTACCTCACTTAGGTAATAAAAGCAAAGGCCCTAATGCTGTTAAGAAAGCCTTCTAATGACTGATAACTAGGAAAGTGCTGAGGAGTAGGGGAGGCATGGAATATTATATTTGAGAACATATTTGTGGTAATGGAGGGGACTACAGCAGGTACTCACATGATGACTGAGATCCAACACAGCCATGGCTCCCCATTTTGATGAGTAGCGATAAAGCCATCCCTTAGAGCAGCTCTGCTCTCAGGCATGTCCACCTAGAGAAGGCATCCAGAAGGCGAGAGACTCTCATTTTAGGAATGGGACAGAAGTTAGAGGTAGGTAATGGATACCACTATTTCTTCCTTTGTCCACTTCATCAAAGTCAGGTTTCTGACTTTGTATTAAGAGCATGGTGTTTCTGTGTTGATGATACTGACCCATGGGGATGGGTCAGAGCAGTTTGCAGGGAAAGAGCACAACTTTGGGCAAGGTCTTATCCAGGCTTCTATGGATGCTTTGCGTCTGGGGAAAAGGCCTTCAAATACCTAGATGTAAGAGCCGCAGATCTTTCTGTTAAGAAAGAAAGAGAGATAGGGTGTGCTCAAAGCTCTGAAATTTTCTTTCTTTCTTTTTTTTTTTTTTTTAAGATTTTATCTATCTATTTCTAGAGAGGGAAGGGAGGGAGAGAGAGAGAGAGAGAGAAACATCAATGTGTGGTTGCTGGGAGACATGGCCTGCAACCTAGGCATGTGCCCTGACTGGGAATCGAACCTGTGATGCCTGGTTCGCAGCCCACGCTCAATCCACTGAGCTATACCAGCCAGGGTAGAATTTTCAAATGTAGTTTATCTGTTTGTTCTTATCTAATGTGGCATGAAGTCACTTTAAATCTCTGTTCAAATAACTTTCTATAAATTATTTTGTAAAGTATAATCTGTGTAAGGGATATAAAAAAGCCTTTCTAAGAAATAGATTCACTCTGAATCTGTATCAAAGACAAATGTAATCAGAGATTGTGGCTCAGAGTCCTTGGGGCAATGGGAGACAAGAACTGGAAAATTGTTTATAAATAAGATATTGGTCCGAAGAGTGAGCAAAAACTTGGGTGTCTCTGGCATGGAAGAAAAAAAAAGAGAGGAAGGAAGAAACCCCACACAGAAAAATACTATCGTGATAGGGCTTCCTTCACAGCAGGGAGCCAGGTACAAAGACTGAACACTCGGAGGGGACACGCCTTCCCAAGCCTTCCCATTCCAGCTCCCACCCCAAGGAGAGAACTCAGCCCTGGGATCTGGGAAGAGGGGAGGCAGCCTGCAGACTCTTCCCCAACCAGCCAAGGCACACACCTACTGAGGGACTCCTCAGGGTTTGAACTCCTATGATGTTTTCTGACTTGGGGTACAGGTGGCAACTAGTGATCTCTGAAGGACAAAAGAAAATCCGATTTGAGAATTTCTTTCAGGCACTGTCAAGGGTTAAAAGAGATAAAAACAAAACAAAACTGGAAACAGAACCAGTTACATGATGTGTGGGACCCAGGGCAGAATGCAAACACAGGGCTTCTTGTTCAAAAAGCAGGAAAAAGTGTCATTAAAAGCAATAAAATGTAAAGCCTTCTTTTCCCTCCCTAGTCTCTCTCAATTTCTCATGCAATTTTTTAAATTTGCTATTTAATGCTAATCTAAGTAACGAAAAATTTAAATTATTAGCTTGAATTTCAGTGATCACTTTATGTTATTTGATGACAGTTTTAAATGCAAATATCAGTGGATTTCATGACCCATGTGCTTGCAGAATTAATTAAGACTATACGATTCAAATTGCAGAGCTAATATTTTCATATGGGTCTTTTTTGTTTCGTTTTTTTTTTTTTTTTTTTTTTTTTTTTTTTTTTTTTTTTTTTTTTTTTTTTTTTTTTACAGAACAGCATGAAAAAAAGAAAAAGCAGTCTTTGATGTCTGGGAACAGAATCTGACATTCACAGCCTGGACTAAGTGTTATTGCACATGGACCCAACACTTCCAGTTAAGCCATGTGTTCTCCTGGTGGACTTCATCTCACAGAATGTCCACTTCCACCAGGACATTGCGCAACCCTCAAAATGCCCAACACCACCCTCTCTTGCAGAATGAGTGAATGAATGAATGAATGTGTCTTCACCAGTTACATCTGTAACCTCACTGTACACTGCCCTTCCTACAGATAAGATTTATTGAGATGCCCGTTTTCTGACCACATCCATTCTAGACCATCTGCTTCCTTAGGCCCTCCCCAACATCACCCAGCCAAAGCCCAAATCCTACAATAGGTTTCAAGAGCCTCTTACTGAGACTGCCCATGATTCTTATGGGCAATGGGAATTCCACGCTGCAATGAGGAATAAACCCAGTTTATTAAACTACATGTGTGCTCCTGGAGGGGAGTCTTACTCACTCAACTGTTTTTATGTCACTTCTTGATATGTGCACATTCTACCAACACTCTGTCTACCTTTAGCTTAGAGATGATTAAGGAAGGATGAAAGGTAAAAGGACTCTGGGCTGCCCTATCTTTCCCTTTCTTCTAGCTCATCACTTTTAGTGTAAGCAGTGTCATACAAGGAACTAGCATGAGAAAGAAAGGGTTCCTTGGCTGTTCCTATTTCTTAGAATAACACTGGTTTCATTCTGCATAAGAAGTAAGTTCTTTTTCAAGCAAAAAGAATGGCCTCTTGGGGCATTGGCATCCCTGCTTACTCAGTCACAGACATAATGCATTTACCTTGCACTCACTTAGCATTTCATTGAACCCCCACAAAATGTGAGCCAACTGTAATTCTGCGCTCATGGGGCATGATAAAGCTGCATGTAAATGGGTGACTATGAATGGCCTATGAAGCGAATCTTTTCTGTTCCTGTGCATGTCCCACTGTCCCATCAGGCCTCATTTACCAAACACGAGTTCAAACACAACATTATTAAGAATTTCAAGACAGTGATAGCAAATCATTAACCGAAGCACAAGGTCCTGGTGAGCATGATTCCCCATTCAAAGGCCCAGGCTATGTGCCCACAAAGATGACCCTGCCTGGAAATGAATTAAGAGTAGTGAGAAAGATCCTACATAGTACTTAAGGAATTGAATTCAAATACCTATTCCTAATCTTTCATTGAACTTTTTATAGCTAAACGCTGTAGCAATTCCTTAAGAAGGAACAGTGATCCATGGGGCAGCCTGTCTCATTTGGAAAGACCCCTTCTCCTCCTACCTCATCTTATCATGGGGATGTAGTATACAACATGGGAATACAGTCAACGACATTATATTAGCTTTACAGGGTGGCAGATGGTAAGTGGACTTACTGCGGGGATCATTTTTCAATGAATACAAATGTTAAATCACTCTGTTGTATACGTGAAACTAATATATTGTGTGTCCATTATACTTCAATTAAAAATGCTTATTTTTTTAAGTTCAGCTGAGATCACATTTTATTTTCTATTTTTTTAACTGGAGAAATTATGTGTGGTCTAGTTCTGATGCTATAACCAGTGAATCCACTGACACCCTATAACAGCAAACTTCAATTCAGTTAACACTTAATATGTAACATTTAATGAGTATTTATTCAAAAGTCCAAAGGGACAGGCACTGTTTCTAGAGCTGTGAATTCAGGGCTGAAGCTCCCAAAGGCTCTGCCTTCACAGCTCTCACCCTCCGGGGGGAGGGGGGCTGCCGGATCTAAGGAGGAAAAAATCCCTCTTACAGACGGGAATGGCAAAACCACTTCATAAGTAAATGACAACAAATGTTATACAACTAATTCAAAAAATAATTCCATTTTTACCAAGGACAGAAAAGAAGGCAATTTAGAAAATAATTTATGAATTCTCTTTGCCTTAAGTGAAGAATGTCTGAATATCTTCCTCAGAGCATGTTCTTGTTGCATTGCAAATACGCCAGAGCTTGCTCCCTTAGTCAGCTCTTTGCTTGTTCTATAACTCTTAGTCCTCAGAAGTACAATAGGAGTCATACGTGTAACTGGAAATTTTCTAGGAGTCACATTTACAGAACTAAAGGAAACAAGCAACTCCACGGAAATATTTTATTTAAACCTGTGTATCCTAAATACTATCTTTTCAGCATGTGATCATTATAAAATTATGAATGAGCTAGGTACCTGCTTTTACATTCTATATTTGTACTGTGTCTTTGAAATCTGGTGTGTGTTTTTACACTGTTAGCACACCTCAGTTCAGACTGGCATGTTTCCAGTGCTCAGAAACCCCACAGGGCTAGCAGCTGCAGTAACGGGCAGAGCTGCCCTGGGTTCAGTGTCATAACTAAAGAGTTGAGCAAAGTGAAAGCTGTCATTGTGGCTCCTAGACAGAGAGAAATAGTTGTTGAGATTCTGGGACAATAGTCTGGAAGCTCACTTGTGATACAATTATATATGGAGCCCTAAGGAAACTAAGTGAAGATTCTAAGGTTAAATCTGATTGAGAAAGACAGTGGGATTTGAGAACAAGATGCTAGCAGAAGGCAAATACCTCAGTTATAGCTCAGGGCCAAGGTGAGGGGACCCACGATGGGTTTGAACATAAGAGGAGATAGAGTAAACCCAGGGAGGCACACCATCTCGGCCTCATTGACTTGATAGCTGAATCAATTGTACTTTCTTAGGCGGGGGGAGTCTGTACTCTTTCCTATACAATTATTTTCATCACCTGTGTTGCCCAACTTCACTAAGATATTAGTTTGGATCTCCCAACCCAGTGTTTTTGAGCTGAGGGTGGGCATTATTTGCTGCCCCCATAACCGTCCACCCCTTTCCTGATACTCCCACAGCAGAAATTCATCACTGTAAGTCCACTGAGCATCTGAAAGGTGTTTGCATTGCATGGAGCTGGGGATTTGGAGCCTGCTAAGTCCGGTGCTTCAAGCAGAGGCAAGTTAAGCCTCATCATACAACTGCATCCAATTTTCATTTGAAAATTACTTTGCAGGAAAATGGCACTGAGCCTGCTCTCCTTTTTGCCAGCTGATTCTCTAGGCTTTCAGACCCCGGCTTATGATGACACCAGAGAGCACTGGGTTATGTCGTGTGAGAGGGGCTCGAGATAAAGCCATGTCCTGTTTTACAATTCAGAGTGGAAATTGGAGCTGAGATGGAAGAGCAGCGGACAGACTGGGGGAATGAATTGTATTATTGCATTAACCCACAGAACATTTCAAATAAAAACTTTCATAAGGCAATCAATAATTCAGTCTTATCAGTTTGTTAGTCTGGGCAGATGACATTTATTTTAATAGGCACTGCCTGTGTGGGGAGTATGAAGTTTTACTTATAATGTGCTTTTTTATTAAGCACACCAGTGCCTTTACTTATTTATATATAGTTGTGCGGTGCTTCTTGAGTGTCCTCATTCCTTTTATGTCATGTACATTTCAGACATCTAGGTTGAGCTACAATCTTCTCTCCTCTGGTCCTGTTCACTCCCTACCTTGCCTCTCAAACCAGCTTTGTACTCCCTTTGTCTAAGACACTTTGGCTAATTCAACTACCCACTCTCTTTTGCTCTTAGAAATTACATTCATAATTTGCATTATATTTATTTTATATTTCTCTATGTTCTCTCTCTCTCTCTCTCTCTCTCTGTTTCTCTCTCATGGGTTTGCCTAACATTCCTTGCTAAAATTTGAAGTATCTGAAGTTAGCGACAGGACCTTTAATTTGTTATTGCAACATCCTTTCAAGTCCTGCAACCATTTCTCCCATCCACTGTTCCTGCAGACCAGAGGGCACTAACCATGGCCCAAGGGCCAAACCCGATCCTCCATCTGTTTTTATAAATAAAGCTTTCTTGGAACAGCCATGCTCAGTTGTTTTTGTATTTTCTCAGTTTTTTTCATGCTACAATGAATAACTGAACAGCTGCAACTGTCTAGCCCACAGATTCTAAAATATTTAATCTGTGGCCATTATGGAAAATGTTTGCTGATCTCTGCTGCAGACTTACGCCCTTCAGTCTTCTACACCTCCGTCAGAACTGGGGTGCAACTGGAACATTAGGGCAGCAAAGGGAACGAGGCACATGTGTCAGAAAGACATGGCTTTGACTCCTGTTGGTTCTGCCACTCCTTGGAGAGTTCCCTGGACCTCTCAGAACCTTCTTCCCTCATTTGTACACTGGGAGCAATGATATCAACCTCACCAAGCTATTAAGATAATTACCTGAATAAGCTCCAAAAGTGTGCAGCATCGTGCTGGATGGTACAATAAAATAATCACAGCAAAATAAATGGCACAATAATAACAAGGATCATTATCATTACCAATTGCAGCATCCTGTATGAAACGTAACCCTTGGATAGAATTTTTTCCAGAATTACTCTCTAAGGAAGGCCAGAAGCAAAAAGAAAATGTTGCTATTCAGGAGCTCTCTATGAAAACACATTCCCCACACACCAGGTCCTTCCCCTTTCCCCTCTCCTGATCTCTATTGAGTGCCAGCACACATCACCTGCCATGGTAAGGGTCGCCCAATACGGAGGATCTAAATATACAGTATGAACAGACAGTGAAGGTTATTGCAGCTCTCCACTCTGACATTACTCCAGTTAGGTTCTCTTTGGTATCACTGTTTTTACGTTAGGTTTGATAGAGTGGAGAGCTGTGAAAACACTGGGGTGTGAGCCAAGTGTAGTGATGGGGAGACACTTGACAAGGCCTGTTCCTCCATATTCCAGCACCCCTCCTCTTGAAGAGAAGGACACCCCTCTCATGAGGGTCTTGTGATCAGCATCAGGGGGGAGGGTCCAGGCAGATAGACTTTCCTGCTTCTGCCATTGCTTCAAATTCCTTCAGCTTACAATATTCAGTATGCAAGGTGTCAGATATGGGGATGCTGTAGTCTCAATCATGTTGAAAGCAAGTTGCCAAACATAGTATATTTTCACATTGTATAATTTCACTTGGAATGGCCAAAGCTGCACGCACAGGAATATACCCCTGCTCAGTGATTCGATGCTTCGTACCTCTTGGAAGCCGCAGGGCTGCGCAATAGCACTGAAACCACAGGGCTCATGGCAATAATGAGGCTGGGACAAACACTCAAACATTCATCAGTGATACATTCAAAACAAGGATCGAACTTAACAAAAACAGGCGACACAGCTTTACACAGCTTAAATGGGTAAGAAATACAGGGTCCGGCAGAAGGAACACCTGCTGGAGTGTGGTTGTTAGGGTTATAATAGTATGGGTGCAATAATTTATAGTTTTAATTTGACCATTTCACCTAAAATGTTGTATGGTAGGCTTAAGTATGCTATTGTTAAGTTACAGAATTACGTGCTTATGATTGTAATAAAAAATTTATGATAAAAAGGTGCATTGTGTGTGTGTGTGTGTGTGTGTGTGTGTGTGTGTGTGTGTGTGTCGGATCTTGAACATAAAGAGTGCACTAAGTGTGGCACTTGCTCTTGGGGAAGCCCTGAGCTTCATTCCTGTGAGGAGGTGGAATGATGGGAAGGAGGGTTGCAGCACTGGGCGTGGATGGTGTGGCTCTGACTTGGTCCAAGGAGGCAGCTGGCTGTAGTTTGGAATGAGTGAGTTTTGTAGCTCCCTACAAGGCTGAGCTCAGCTACATTTAACTTATGTTTTTGCAGATGAAATCACATATAACAGGAAATCTGTGTTGATTTAAGATTGTTTCCTAATATCTCAATTCTGTTGGAATAAATTTGCATTTGGAAAAGAAAAGGTATAGCAGAACTGACTGTATATTAATATGATTTTATATACATGGGAGGGAGGGAGGGGGGCCACTAACACCAAAATCTTTGTATCTTGACTCTTTCCATCTGCTGCTCTCCATCTCCAAATATTGGGGTGTACTCTCACCTAACTCTGAAGCAGAAGCATTATAGCTTCCCTACGGAGGCCAGGTGGCTTTCAGCTAGGAACTTGCCATGAGCTAGAACCAGGTGCTTAAAGAATATGCCAGGTAATTCTAGCAGCCAGAGCAGGGTAGGAGGGATGCAGAGTTGGGGTGCTTCTGGTAGGAGGGATGGTGTTCCTTGTGAAGTGATGAGGACACTGGGCCAACGGTGCATGGCTGGAGTGGGTGGGAGAAAGTTGGGGTCCTCTCTTGCAGATTTGCTCATGGGGCTGCCCTGGTTTAGCTTCTGGAAAGTGGGCATCCTAGGGGTCTTTGAGTGTTAACTGAAACCTTATTGCTTAGTGACAGATGTGTGCCCTGGAGCTGCAGAAGCAAGCACTTGGTTATAGAAATGATTGTACAATTTTATAGCCAAGACAAGGTAAATGCTTTAAACCAAAAGTTATATTATCCAAGCAGAAACACTCCCTGTGAATATTGAAAAGGACTCTCCAGTCCACAACTCAAATGATTTCTTCTAACAGTTTGTTTACAACCCCTTTCGTGGTCCCCCATTCTCAGCATCAGAGTCTCTGGTCAGGGGCCTGTCCTTTTCTCTAGGGGCATCATCCTTTTCTGCCTAGAAATGGCAATTTATTAAGAATGCATCTTTAATTTTTTTTAAATCCTCATCTAAGGATATGTTTATTGGTTTAGAGAGAGAAGAAGAGAGAGAGAGAAACATCAATCGTTTGCTTCTCATACATGCCCTGTCTTGGGATTGAACCTGCAACCTACGTATGTGCCCTGACTAGGAATCAAACCCAGAACATTTTGGTGTATGGGACATCTCTCCAACCAACTCAGTCACCTGGGGAGGGCTTAGGTAAGCTTCTGAACTCCACTTTTGTTTTCCTAAAGTCCATTCTCAGCAGATGCAGCCAGTATGTGTTCTTAAAAACAGATATATAACCACGCTCCCTACTTTAGCAGTTTTCTTTTGTCCCTGGAACAATATCTGTACTCCTTAAGGAGCTTCCCAAACTGAGTGGCCTGGTGCTGCCGCCCTCTCTAGTCTCATTTTCCATCACTCTGTTCTTTGCTCAATGAGCTTCCAGGCACGCTGATGGCTTTTCTGACACTCAAACACCATATACTTTCCTCACTTCTGGCCTTCCCTCTCTTAGAATGTTCCTCCTGAGTCCTTCACTGGCCAAACCCTAGCCATATACTAACTTATACTGTATAACACCTCCTCCGGGAGGCCTTCTCCACCTCCACCCATCTATTAAGAATTGCCTCCTCTATTTTTTTGCCTCCTCTCCTTTATTGTCTGTCTCCCCCTTCTCCCCACTATGTGATGGATACTGGGTTAGTGGTATCCATTATGGCTGTGGATGCTCGTCGAAACATGAGAAAAACATGCACACATGCACACGGACAACTGAATCCTGTGGGGAAATAGGTACGAAATGGCCACTCTCTCTAGGGGAGAGCGCCCAGGTCAGATGTGGGGGTGGGGGGCTTCACCCACAGGGCTCCCCCGGCTGCCACTAATGAGAATAAGTCTACCAAGACATGATCTGCTTGGGGAGGAAAGATGGCCGATCTCTCAAAGGAGAAGGGCCAAGAGCCTGTTCCTCAATTGGCTTTTATTGGGTTCATTTACACAAGAATTCAGGTAAAGCTCATTAGTCATTGCCAGGAAGTAAGGATCAAACAATAGATAACAAAGAACTCTGAGGGCCAATTTTGAGTCAGGATCAGATAGCTAAAGAGCTGTGAAACTTTGAGGAACAAACTTACTTCTTGCTTGGACCCTTATCATTTCATTGAGAGCATTCTAAACAAAGAAGGTTTCACAGGATTTTACATATTCTTTCTTAGGCCTGATTGCCCAGGGAACCTGCCCTTTCCAGCACAGGGCTGCACCACCCTCTGTCATTGTTTCAGGCTTAGGTGGAGCAAGGGAAATAAGGCAGCCAAGAGATAAGATTTCTCACAGACAATGAGGACTCAGGCTTTGTTAAAGCTGAGGGGCAAGGGTCCATCACCCCCTTTGCTGTAGCCCCCAAAGTCCTTCCTTGGGGGCCTCCCACGTGATTGTGCCTGTCTTAGGTTGTTCCCCCCTTGGGGAATCTTACCCGTCATTGGCTAACTGACCAGCACTGGGGGCCAGATATGGATGAAGTAGCAGAAGCAGCACTCCTGCCAGGGAGATAAGCTTTTGTCTCCTTGCTGGCTTACGGTCCCAGGTGGTTCCCTCAGCCTTAGCCTTGGCGGGGGTCACAGCTTCTGATACCAGGCAGGGCGGTTCCCAACACCACTACACTGAACATTCCAGGGGAACAAAAGTTTTATCTGCTTTTCCCACTCCTGCATCCCTAGCTTCTAGCCCAGAGTCCAGCACATGGCAGGTATTGTGAAAATATTTGTGAAGTCAATGTGTTGCTGGTGGAAACACGATTCTTTAGTGATATCACAGGAAAAGCATTTTGGGGATACACACGTAGGAGGAGGCATACTGTGGCAAGATTTTTTGTAGTGAAAACAATGGGCTGTCCCCAGGTGCCCGATGTCATATCCAGGACCAGGTGGTTCAGTTCCATCTCTCAGTGGAAAAGTCCAGCTTCTGGGGCCTCAGCCCCATACTTGCCCTTACCAGGCCCAGAAGAAGGGTCATGACCCAGAGATGCTGTGCCATTAGTTTGACATCAGCAGGTCATCAGAAGCTCCCTTAGTTCAGTGCAGTCTATACCAATGCTAATGTAGTCCAGCTAAGCATCTGCCACCCACCAGCTAGCTTGGTCTCTGTTTCTGGCTGTGCTCTGGCCAGTGCTGTGCTGCCATGCTTGTAGCCATGCTTGGAACCATGCTTGGACTCATACTTGGACATAGGCAGCTTCTACAGAGTGAGAACAGGCATGAATGAACCTGCCTTGAGCCTTTGTTGAGCTTTGATTACATTATCTTGGGTTTGGGAAGGGTAAGCTCTTTCAAACTAACCAATCTCTTTCCTCGGTCTTCATGGGCTTGTGCTGGGACCTCCCCCTAAACAAGTCCTTTCCTGGAACATCCAGGGTTTCATGCTCTTATCCAATCTTATTCTTTTCTTACATTTTCCCAGGCTAGACTCCTCCCCTTTGTAGTTGCCATTTGGGCTCTTACTGCACATGCCCCACAGTAGAAAGACCTCCCACTGTGCCATCTTGGCTTC
Source organism: Tonatia bakeri (assembly GCA_004024845.1). Classification (NCBI taxonomy): domain Eukaryota; kingdom Metazoa; phylum Chordata; class Mammalia; order Chiroptera; family Phyllostomidae; genus Tonatia; species Tonatia bakeri. The sequence goes on along the minus strand of PVIA01009424.1, from coordinate 15,967 downwards.
TACTGAGCCTGCTTCAGCAGAGGAATTTCCCTTTTAGTGGTTCTCCCTTCCCTGAGGAATGTAGAGGAATGGGGCTGGTTGGAAAGCCAGTCCTTCCTTCCCACTGGGGATTAGTGTTGATTCGTGGAGGATGTGGCTGTCCCTTTGGGTGTCTGCAATTTCTAGCTTCCTAGTCAATCTAACAATAAGATGTCTGGCTCCCTTCCCTTTCGTTACTATCTAACTAGCAGCCTACACTAAAAACATGGATAAACAAAAACAATGGTAAGGATGCACATTGAATGTTAATAATGGTAAACTTTGAGGATGGAGAATCTTTGGTTTCTACCTGATACACTTCTGCATTTTTTATTTTGCTACTTCTGTAATTCAAAGGACATGCTGCTTCTGTAATTCAAAGGAAACACATCTCTAAATATTAAGTGGATGATATCACATGGAAGAAGGGCACACGGGAAACGTCAAGGAGGTATCCGTGCACATCCAGACCTGCTAGAGTCACCCATTCTGAGTGTGCTGTCTGTCTTCCTTAGGCAGGTTGAGGTGTCTGTTGGAAAATCTAAATGATATGAAGATGGCACGTGCCTCCCTCCCTCTCCCCCTCCCCTCCTCCCTCCCTCCCTTCCTTCCTTCCTTCCTTCCTTCCTTCCTTCCTTCCTTCCTTCCTTCCTTCCTTTCGGTGCACTTTTGATATTTTTATTTCAAGACATCAACCCCAAATCAATTTAATATGCCAATCCTGGAAAAGGGATGGAAGACCAGCACATGGCAGCAGAAACCAAAGCAAATTGATGTGAAAATGGTGAATCCAGGCAACTGATGAAGACGAGAAGGACAGAGCCAGAAGGCAGTGGTGGCCCAGTGTGGCTGAGTCCAACCAGGAGGGGGGGTTGTGGGAGGGTCCTGGGGAGGATCTGGTGTTGCTGTCTCTCCTGGGGATGGCCCAGAACATGGAGCTGTAGTGTCGAACGTGCCAGCACTAGGACCAACCAAATCAGACAGCATGAAGTGAGGTGAAGGCAGCCAACAAAGGCCTCTCATTTGGAACATTCCCATGTTTTCTTTAGAGTGGCCAAAACATTAAACAGATGGATATCTTTACCTTTTTGAATGCAAATAAATAGTGCTGAATTTGGGAGACTTTAGCACAGATCACTGAAATGTACTTCCTTGACCCACTGCAATCAGCTTCTATGGTAACTTGTTATAATGAATAATTGAAAGCAATGTTGCCAAGCTAGTTTAGAGGGAAGCCTGAATATTTGTACAACTCTTAATATTTGTTCTTCTGTCAATGAAAAAAATTTATTTGTATATTGTACTCACTTTAGTGCAATCAAACTAATACTACAAATTATTATTTTTTAAGAGATTTTATTCATTTATTTTTAGAAAGAGAGGAAGGGAAGGAGAAAGAGAGGGAGACAAACATTGATGTGTGAGAGGTACATCAATTGGTTGCCTCTCATATGCCCCCTACTGGGAACCTGGCTAGCAACCCAGGCATGTGTCCTGACTAGGAATCAAACCAGTGACCTTCTGGTTCTCAAGCTGGCACTCAATCCACACCAGCCAGGGCATATCAATTGTTACTTTTAAAGATTTACTGCTTCTTCTATAAAATAGTAATGATAGTAATATAGACATAATTAACATTCACTGAATGCTTCTCTCAGCCTCTATGCTAAGTGCTGTATAGAATATCTCATTGGCTCTCACAGTGACTTCATGAGATAAAAGGTACTGTACTTCCTTTTCTCATTTTTCAGTGAGGAAACTGGGGCCAAGAAAGATTTAGACACTCGCTTGACCTCACAAGGCCTATGAATGGTGTACATAATGTTCTGATTGAGAAGCTGATCACATCTGATACAGGTGTCAGCCAGACAAGATAAACACTGACCTTGTTGTGAATTAATCAGTTCAGAGTTACGATGATGATGGCACTGCTGCTAGTGTGATTGGTGTCCCACCTTCTTTACAAAACTCAGAAACCTAAAACCAGGCCCTGATTACTAAAAGTTTAATCTCTGTGCTCCATTTCCTTTACCAACCTAAACTTTCAGATGGATTTGGAGGGAGGAGATCCACATACATGATTTTAAGCCCTAATTCATGGGAACTCTGACATTTTCTTGATTTCTGGATATTTTTTAAAAAACAGATTGCTTTGAAAGGCACTAACAACATAGCAAAAATGCCTATTGGTCCATAATGCAACTGATTTCAGGTTTTCGTCTTGGTTTGACTTGGACATAATTTTCTTCATAATTATAATAAAAGTAATAAGACTCTTGATAAAAATGCCTAACAGACATAAAAGTAGAAGAGCTCTCCCAACCTCATTTCCAAGATGTGACTACCATTAGCTGTTTCTTGGCCAACCTCCAGAAATATATTACTCCTTTACAAACATATACATAAATGAATACACACACACACACATATCTGAAAATAGAATACCAATGGACTTATGGTATAGTCTTCTACAACTTACTTTTTGCTTTAACAACATGCATGTAATTTCTGAATCATCAATAAAAATATATGCAGGTACATATGGAAAAAATTCATTGCCATCCATTCACTCTCAAGAGCAAAAGACTAGAAACAACCCAAATATTTACCAATTAGTTAAATTAATTATATTATGCAAAATAGATTACCACACAGCATTAAAAGAATTATATATGTGCTGAAATTAGAAGACGCCTGTTATTGTTTCTTATTCTTTATTTAAATTTCCAAAGTCAGTTAGTGGAATATACACACATTTCTTCTGCCACTATCTTGCTAAAAAAAGACTTAACACTTGAAGTTGAGGCCATGTACAGGGTTGTTGCTAGAAATTTGTCTCTTAAGCAATAATTCAGAAAAGTTCCTTTGCCAGCTGCAAAACAAAACAAAGATTTCTCTAGATGCTGTAACACACAAAGTACTTGTTTTTCTATGTGCTCCCATAGGAAAGAAAAAAAGGAAGCAACTGGTAGGAATATACTTTCTTGTTCCAACTGTAGATCCTTTTCCAAAGTCTTTCATACTAACCCATAACATAAATTTAAAATAAAAATAAACTAAAACAGAAGGCAACAATAAAAAACCCAACTAAACTCAGGCTTTAAAACTTGGTACATAATTCAGCAAACAGGTATTTTCTCAAAGTTTTGAAGAGGTTGTCAAATTTTATTTCCATCAGTGTGGTACTCTAGGGAGATTTTAAAATTTTGACAATGTTCTCAAGGTACCCTTAGTAGAATAGACTGGATTCACATTGAAGGCTCCTTCCTTTGCCTTGCCCCCCAAATTGTGGCTTCTTTCTGTTCGGGTTCCCTGATATTCTAAGCATTTGTCCTAAAGTCAACTATTGATTCTGGTATAATGAATGAAAGGTAGGAGCTTTTGATAACACCTGTGGCTTATTATTTAAATTTATCTGAGTGAAGTGTTATTCTTAATCACAAATGATTTCAAAATCATTGGAACCAGGGATCTATTTAAAATACTGCAAAAACCAGATCAACGAATGGTGTTAAGCATTGATGGATTCTTCAGGGTCCTGGAAGCCCCATACCACAGCTGGTGTTAACTCTTTGGTTGCTGGATTGTGGGAAGTTCTGGAAGCTCCAGAGAGTCCTGAATGACAAGTCAGGGTGATAAGGACACATGGGGTGAGCACACTGTGGAGACTGGGAAGAGTTTCTCTGTTTTAACAGCCATGGTCAGTAACCTTGATTATGCAAAAGATAAACAACAATGATGAGTTCAGAAAAGAACAATGCCAATTATTAGAGAATTGGAAATATTTAATTTTGCAAAATGTGTATTGAGCAGTTACTAGACACTGTACTAGGCAAAGGATTATAGGAATGACTGACCCAGCCTTTCTGAGGCTTGTGGTCTAGAGAGGGAGAAAAAGGTGTGTTGAAGAGGAGGGCTTCATTTCATTGAGACTACTTAACCTGAAAAAGGGAAACTTTGAAGAAGTTTTTAATCGCAAGATGTAGAGTGAAAGGACCACCTATTATCCATAATGATCACAGAAATAATTTGCCTTGAAAGAAATTTCTATTAATCATGAGGAAAACATTTTCTGTCTCTGACCATAATTAGGGCCTGGCAAGGGCTACTGAGTTAGCTTAAGTGGAGGCCTGTACAATGAGGTGGGTACCCATGTACCCAATGTGGCACGGGCAAGCCTGCCTCAAGGCAAAGGGGAGTGCATGATGTCAACCATCCTGTGCAATTCTGCACATTCTTTTGTACAACATGAGACCAATCTTTGGGGGATTTTTTTCAGAACCACAGGCAGAGCTGAACACTTCTTTCCCCAAAACAGATTCTGTGATTAGAGATGAATGAAATCATAGGATATTCTCAAAGGGGTTTTGAACAGCCCTGTCTCCATGCTGGCCCATGGGCACCAGGAGATGGAGATTCAGTCGGGTTTCCCAGGCCTTGATGAGGAACGTTCTTGGTCTCAGTGTAGAGAGCATATATGGAGAGCAATTGAGTCAACAGGCCGTGTTGCAGAGAAAATATCAGACTATCTTACTCCTGGTGGCTGCTCCCCCATGTGTCACTTTGCAAAAGCTGTTTGTTTTGTGGAAACAAACACATTTTGGCTTCTTCTTGGCTCTGTGCATCCAGAGAAAAAGCCAAGTTGAATCCCATTCTATCTTATGATTCATCCTCCAATCTGCCAGCTAAATTCTGGCTGAGGACACTTTGTTGTAGGAGAATGAGGTACAGAGCTAAAGGGAAGCATGTTGGTTCTCAGATCTCAGGCCATTTGTAGTGTAATTCGAAACATAATGTTTTGTCTTAGAAGCTGATCACATCTGATATGGGTGTCAGCAAGACAAGATAAACACTGACCTTCCTGGTATAAATTAATCAGTTCATAATTATGATGATGATGATGACACTGCTTCCAGTGTGATTGGTATGAAATCTCCCCTTCTTTACAAAACTTAAATAATCGATCAGTCTAGAAATTTCCACAGCTTAATAATGAAGATGTATGAAATATCTACTTCATATGTAGATGATTTTCAACTACATATAACACAGCAGCAACACACATGTTTATCTCGGCTCCCTCTCAAACTTCACTGTAAGAATATAATTGTGCACACTACATGGACATATTAAACAGCAGAGACAATTACAATTAGACAGCAATACAATTTTGGAAAGCAGTCAAGGAAGATTAACTGACTTGGTAAAATAAAAAATAAAGGCTTCAACTTAACCAGGCAGTGGGTGAAGCTTCTAAGCAAGCTTATTCATACCACAGAACTGCAGAAAAACACAGGAACAGAGTGCATTAGGTACACCTGAAAATAACGGAGCTGAGGACAGAAGAACCGAATGAAATCCTGAGTAATAAGTTAAACATGTCTGACCCTCTGTCATGTTGTTCCCAGTTGAGTGAGTGTGCTTCCCCCATGCTGATAGGATATTAGCAATTCATTGGGTGACTTTGACCAGAGGAACTTTGGACTTGGGGAGACCATACTGAGAATAGAAGGATTGCAGGGCAGTTTCAGCAGAAATTCTCCTGAGACATCACCACTATGTCATTTCTCTTAATCTGAATTTTTCCAGATGAGATTCTACCAGTCTCTCACCTGAGGGGTATGATTCTGACCAATCAAGTTCCAGAAAATGAGTGGGAAAAGAAGACTTGGGGATGGTGGGTTCCACATTCAATATTTAGGCTTAAGGCTTAAGTCTTAAAGCAGAGATATCCTAAAGAAGACTTCACATATATATGTATGAGGAAAAGTATATCCATAAAAAAGAGAAGTGTGGTCAATTTAGATCAATGGAACATTTAGAGAGCCAAAAATATATCTTGGAAATTAGAAATAAGAACACAATATTACAATTTAAACAAAAAATTGGAAAGATACAATTGAGATTTCTAAAGACAAAAAACACATCACTATCAGAAACAGAAAAGAGTGTAGAAAAATTCAAGAAATATTGAAAGAAAAATTTTCAGAACTAAAGGACATGAGTTTCTAGATTGGAAGGACCTGCCAGCTGTCCAAGGTAATGAATGTAAAAAGATCTACACTAAGTCATGTCAATGTGAAATCTCAGAATAGGAGGAGAGGGAGAAAGAGAGGGAGAGAGAACTAGGAAACAAATGGCCCTAAAGACAACAATTCAGAAAAGCCCTCAGAATTCTGAGGAAACGTGATTTCCTACTTCATATCCTATACGTAGCTAAAATGTCTATCAAGTATGAAGGTAAAGTAAACAAAACTATAGATATTCAAGACTTCAAATAATGTCTCACATATCCTTTCTCAGGAAGCTACTGGAGGGTGTGTTCTAACCAAACTGGGGGGTAAACAAGAAAAAGTCACAGGGACCAGGATGAGAACATCTAAGGGAGAATGCTAACTCTGTGACAGGCCTCAGGAATAGCCATCACAGAGTGAAGCAAGAGGACAGAGAAGTCCAGGAGAAAATGGTCCAGAAAAAAAAGAAAAAGGAAGAAGAAAAAGATAGCTAATTCGGTGTGTTTGATGTAGAAGATGAGATTCACAAAGTGTGACCTATAGATTTTTACAAATGAGTTGGTGGAATTACATAAGAAGTCAAGTAAATTTAAAATGTGAAATAACTATTAAGTTTAGGGAAACTAAAAAGTTTTTGAAGGAATAGATTATCTTTGTACATTCAACTCTGAATAGTATTAATACAGTAATAATATTGATCTACCCCAAACCATGTATCACTGTATTGGGATAATCATGATGGGCAGAGAAGAGAGAGAGGGGCAGGTGATGGTGCTTAGGAAAGCTAAGCCTTATCATTCATAGTAGAAAGTCAACATCAAAATCTGAAAAATATCAGTATGTAAAAATATGTAGGGAAATACCAAAATAAATTGCTAAAGCTTAAAGATACTACCCTATGGCAACAAGGATTAGAAAAGAAAATAAGATAAGGCAGGAGACTTATTTTATTAGAAACCTACAGATCCATTTGATTATATCTATGTAAAACTTTGACAAAAATAAAATTACATTAAAGAATGGAAACATAAAGACTCAGATTTTTCATATTATTATTATTATTAACTAAATGTACTTGCTCATCCACACTGGTTCCAGGAACAAGTTTAGTATGGAACTGATTACTAAGCATTTGTTCTTCTGGCTCTTTTTAAGTCTGGATCAGCAATTTTTAACCAGTGTGCTGCAAGAATTTTTAAAACATGCAATACTTGACTATTTAGTTAGGGGCACTGACCTCTTTTCCCTTAGACTGTCAAATAAAAAATGACAATGGCAACACAATAATAGCTGTCCAATATGAATGAATCAACAGTATACCTATTTTTTGTCAGATCAGCAAAAAATATAATATATATTTTGGTGGGCTGAAGAATATTAGTAATTAGTTTATGTCTGCCGTGAGTTGAAAAAGATTGAAAACTCGCTGGTATAGACTAAGGAATGAAGGGATACCAAACTCATAACCATTTACCTTACAGTGAAACAACAAAGGAAGGAGATTATATGAAAGTCTAACTGACGTGTCATTATTAAAATAACACAGGTGTAAATTTTCTGCTAGACATTGAACTTACTCTTTCTCTTTGGGAATTATTTTACCATAACTGGACAGGAGATCCTTTCAGACTGTTCTTGCTTTTGAACTAACTTGATGTCCTTATTGTTTTCTCGGCCTGATAGATAAGACTTCCAAGTTTGCAGTTATTCTTGGGACAGCTCAGCTCTCTCAGGTACAATTCTTCTGCTCATAAACCCCTATTCGTTGGATATGGGCTTAAAGCTTTCTCTCCTCTTTCATTTCCTGGCTTTTTTCTAACTCTCCTTTCTTTTTATCATGTCTCCTTATTTTCTTTTTTTTACCTGTGGCCCCTTTTTTTCCATAAAATTTAGTGTATAAAATTATGTGTAATGGCTGTTTTGATCACTAACTACCACATTCATAAATAACTTACCCAAATAGAAACTGTTACCGTGTAACATGCTATAAAACATGAACTTCATATTTTCTGTTATTCAAAGTAAAAATCCACTTATAGTAATGACAGCAGCAATGTTTGTTGCTCTCCTTTTCCCATGTGTGTACATATTTTTCTTGCTTTTTTTCCTTAGATGACAAATGGGCAGGCTGAGTGGCCATTTAACAGAATATAGCCCTTAACTTAAGGGCTATATTTTCTTCAGATATCAGAAAAGGTGACAAGTTACCTGTGATGTCCTTTCAATTAAGTAGCTAAGCAAGCCTCATGTGAATTCTCTAGATTTTAATCAATATTTTTTTAAAAGAAAAAAAAACTTTCTAGAAATATCTTGCTTTTTAGGGAGTCAGGTTAAACCTGTGACATTGCCCAAAGAGTCCAAAGTTCTTTTGGACAGTATTAGAATTGAATCAGGCCAAGTTCAAGCCCAAGTCAAGAGGGAGCTCAATCACTACCTCCCCTCTGAGCCAGCTCAGTTAGTCATGGAAGGAGGGAGTGTGATCCATTCTGGGAGGGGATGGGGAGGAGTCATGGCTGGCCTGAGGGCTGCTGCTTGGTGGTGCCAGAACCCAGGCCCCAGAGCCTTGCTATGGAGGAGGTGGACTGAGGAAGCAGACTACTCGATAAGCAAGGCAGTGAGATGGCAGACGGCTACACAGAGCTGGAGAAGGCACTCATGGGCCTGATACTAAACTGTTACAGATACATGTCTAAGCCTAGCCTGGTCAAGAACAAGATCAGCAAGAGCAGTTCCAGAAAGATGCTTCAGAAAGATGCTTCAGAAAGAGCTCAACCACATGCTGACAGACATGGGAACCAACCAAAAGGCTGCTGACAAACTCACCCAGAGCCAAACGGCTGCCGACAAGCCAACCACGAAGGGCACATCAGCTTTGTCAAGTACCCGGCCTTGATAGGCTGCATCACCATCCCCACTGCCCACCTTATCCACCAGCAGGAGGCAGTGCCACTGTCCCCTCATGGCACTGCCTTGATAACCAGCCCCTCAGGTTCTTCCTAGGCTCCCCTCTCAGACTCTTGATCACCCAGGCCCCAACCTTACTTCTCCCTCCAGACTTTCTCCTCAGGTTTGTTGAACAGGGGGAGGGGTTGATGTCAGGGCCCCTTTGTGAGCATTTCAGTCTCAGGGCAACCTCCCTGAGGGTCTCTGTCCTTAGAGCTAGCAAGACCTGGGTGCCCCTCTGTGAGAGCTCAGTGCTGTTTGGGATTCCAAATGTTTTCTCAGTCCATCCACCTTTCCAGCATCTGATGTTCCTGCCTGATCCTGGGTCTCTTGTGACTTCTGGAAATCAGCTTGCTGCTCCAGGTCTTCTTGTTCCTGTAAGTGGCAGCAGCAGACTCCTCTCCTCTTCCCCTCAGCTCCTCTGTTAGGTAGAGATTTCCAGGCTGCCCTCCAGCTGCCTCTGGGTCTGAGAACTGCTAAGCAGTATTGAGCCTCCTCCCTACTGCTCAGCCCCTGAAGCATGGCAATAAAGGCAGGATTTGAAATTTTTATCTCCTTTGACCCCCCTCCCCTCAAAAAAAAAAAAAAAAAGAATTGAATCAGGCCAACTACAGATACACAGTAGCAGATAAAATGATTATGGGAGGCAGAGAAAGGCCAATAAAAGCAGCAGCATATGGATGCTCTGACTCAGTGAGTCAGGAGGGTAGCATGGTGTATTGATTGGGGGAGCCCCATAAGCTCAACAGGGGTGACAAATGAATGTGCCCTTGGATATCAAAAAGTAAAATGTAATTCCACTTCAGTGAGTGGAACATTCTCAGCAGCTCATGTTGTCCTTTGGAACTCAGACCTGAGATACAGTGGTCCATTCTGGAGAATTCAGAAAGGAAGAGTGAGTCAAGACTTGGTTTGGCTGGAGAGATTGGCAGAAACAGCCAGCACTGGGGCAGGGGGAAGAGGAGCATGGAGGAGAAAAGGAAAGGAGGGAAAGCATTAGGCAGATAATTGGACACAGAATTTAGGTAGCTATGACTACAAGAAAGATGCTATGAGTTGAAAAAACCATATTAGGCAGCTGTACTACAGGTCAAACTTGAGTCCTGGGTAGGGTTTTCTGACAGGCTAGTAAAGCTAGAGCTATACTAGCCTGTCACCAGTGGGGCAGAGAGTCTCTGACCTTCCAGACTTATGAAGTGGCTAACTCAAGTTTATCTTAGGGCACCTGGGGGCCAGTGTGGAGGTTTCAGGAGCCCAGTCCTGATTTGGGTAGGTAAAAGGATTTCCACTTGTAGAGGAGGGTGGTGTGGAGGCTACAGAGGAGCTTCCTGCTAAGTTAGGTTTGTCTGAGGATCCTGAGCAGAACCAAGACCACATTTGGGGTGAAGGAGTATGTGGGAGGGGAAGCAGAAGTGGAAACACCTCCTTATTCCATTTCAGGGCCTCAGACACAGCAGAGACAGAGAGAAGTGGTGGAAGCCAAGGGTGAGGATTTAAAGAAGTAATTATCCCTGTTTCTATCACTGATATTGGAAGGTTCCAGATACACTTTTAAAGTAAATCATTCCTTTGGACTGAGGTCCAGCTGGGCTGTCCTGTGTTTGGTGTTCGCAGTTATGATTGTTAGAGCTATACTGGCAGAGACCAAAAAAGGCCTGAGGGTTTCTAGGAGCATTTAAGAGACATAACAATTACATCTTGGTTTAGGTAAAATGACTGAAGAGCAGTATGTCCACCATGCATGCATCCTTATACAAAGACCACCTGGACTGTCATGGTAATGACATCACTCCCTCGGCCTCAGCCTCCTGAACCATGGTGCTTGCTGAGGCTGCAACAATGGCTGGCCCTGACGATTCCTGGTGCAGTCTCACCAGACTTAAGGTTTCGGTATTCTGGTCCAGGTTCAGCAAGCCACGCCAGGGGAATCCCAGAGGCTGGCCTTCTAGGCCACGTTCGCTAGATGCAGATCCCTTATTTTCCCCTCCCCACAGATCTGAGCATGTGTGTGACTCTTCTCTGCAGTGAGCCTGACACCAATCAGAGGAAAGGCATTCGTGGTCCCATAGGCACACTTCAGTGGCACACAGATATTTCCAATTAAAAAATATGTATAATATTTACTATGTATCTACAAGTCAGATTTCCCCAAATTTTAACTTTCTGAAACATGGTTCCAAACCTAAATTTGGGAAAGAAAGCCAAGGCACTAAGGTCATCCTATTTGGTACCCAAGTTCTTCACACAGAACTATCAACTAGAATGTCACAACACATTGTTAACAAGCCAGCTCTCCTACCCACACAAAAAATAAACCCTTCTCTTTACTAGACACAAACTTTGGAGAACACAAAGAAATATTTGAATTAATGTGTAATCACATATTATGTAATGCATATGTATGTAATTAAGAAAAAATTTAAAAGTTTTCAAGATGCCTTATTTTGAGGGTAGAAAGAGAATTACATGTTTATCCTTCTATCAAAAATGGTTATGATTTTTTCAGGCTGTGTGCTAGAATGGATGAACTTCTCTTAACTGGAAAATGTCATTGTGTGTGTGTAACATTTCATTTCCCAAGATGCCAAATGAAGTGTCATGGGGTATGTTCTGATTATTTTTCTTTCAGTTGCTTTTTATATTCCTGCTTGTTCTAAGTCTTTACACTATACACAATTTTCCTCCATTTCATCCTTTTTCTTGGTTAAAAGCAAAAGCATAAATAACTGAGATGCAAACTGTTTGAGGCAGTGTGCTGAGATAATCTGGTTTGAAGGCTCTGATCAATTTGCTTCTAAAGAGAAATGCAAAGGGCATCAGTGGATCTCTGCTCTCTCCAGAGCCAAGTGTCCAGATGCTGCCTCATTAGAGCCTCTAGCTTCTCTGCTGGCACCTGTTGCTTCACACCATTTTAGAAGCCGTCTGCTTCTAATAAATGAAGTTATGTTTCTGCAATGTTCTCACAAGCGATCAAAGAAACACTGCCTCACTGTGTCAGAACCTGGCATCACCACCCCATCGAGCAGGATGAAGCAGGGCATCTTGACTCTTCCTTTGTCCTAAATGGCTCCTCAGGAGAGCTCTGCAAATCTCTAGGGAGTAGTTTGAAACCCACAGCTCAGTATCTTCATTTAGCAATCAAGGAGATGAGGCATGGGGTGGGCAAGGGTGTAGGGGGTGGAGTTCTTTTTCTAAGACTGCCGAAATAGCAAGGGCAAGCTTGAGCTAGAACACACATTTCCAGAGATTTTTCCCTATCTAACAGTTCGGCCAGTCCTCTCACACTACATAATGCTACTTAACCTGTAGTCATCCTTGCTTTTAGCTGAATCTTTAAGAAAGGAAAATGTCTCTCACTAAGCTATTAATTGATATTCATAAGGTAAAAACTTTATTTCTCAGAGAACCTGGTTTCAGATTGTTGCAAATCTCTGTAATAAACAGAGAGGGCATTGCATATTCTTAAGTTTAAAAGGAACTGTTTTTTTTTTTTTTTTGGAGTTAATGATTTTGTGTGTAAACTTAAGAGAGAGACAAAAACAGCAGCAGAAAAACAATAGGAAATACCTCCCTATCACCCTGTAACTGCATCTGGAATTGAGAAAACTCAAGTTCTCTTGAGCTACAGTGTGGAATCAGCAAGAAGACACCATGTCTAAACTTCTCAACATGCAATTTATCCTCCCAGCTCCTACGTCTTCCTCTGGCATGTGAAGATGTGATGCCTTCATATGATGCTTCCACCTCAGGGTCCTTCTCTAAGACGTACTGGGAACTGGAGGTTAATCTGTTTGGAAAGAGTATCATTCTATTTGTTTGTCTTGATTTGTCAGGTCATGGTCATTCCTCGAGTTAGAATGATGACCCCAGTAGAATTCTGGAAGTTGCTTGTAATTAAATTTTTCTAAAGCCCACAGGTACCAGTACATTAAAATGTACTAAAAATAAGAGGTCTCTGTGACTTTCTTTTTAGTGGAAACCAAAGTGTTCTCTTCATTTAAATAATAAAAACAAATATTGCCCTGATGTGTAGGATTAGAGTTAGGGCAGTATTCTGTCTATAGGGATGCCTACTACAGAACACACAAGGCTCTCCCCCAAAGTCAGCAACACAAGCAATAAATAGGTTCTCATAGTTAATGGTCATGCCCATCAACCTGTTACTTTATTTACAGCTAAGAGCTTACGGCAAAGCCTCAGGTTGAAGAAGGACTCTCTCTTTCTCTGTGGCCTTTTATTTTATTTTTTAAGGGAGTAAAAGGCTTTCAGTCCTATCGGACTCAGTGGAACTTTCTTCCTCCTTTCCTCTCTCCATTATCCCACCAACTGGAGAATGAAGAAGATGACTAAGGGCAGAGACTTAATGAAGAAGAGAATAATCCTAATTCCTTGAACTCCTTCATCTTAGCCTAAGAACAAAGACATCAATAGCTGCTTTATTTAAAGATGTTCAACACATTCCTTAGAGTCATTGGAGGTATGAACAAAATCAGTGGTGTTTACAAATGGTATCTTCCTGGATGCAAAATATTACAGATGTGGTAGGACTGGAAAGCCCATAGTCTTTATCTGTTGCTTCTTTATCCCTGTGGCTTACAGCACTGATTATTCTCAATGGAGCAGGAAAACAAAATAGTGAAAAACAATTGAACAAATAATTAGCAAGTGTCTGCTATGGTCTAGGTATTGTGTCAGCGGCTGGAGAGACCATGGTAAACAGTACAAACTTAGAACCTGCCTTCATAGAGCTCATATCTACCAAGGAAACAAATACTGAAAAAAAGTGATTGCATGGGACATTAGGGATAATTTAGGAGAAGAGGAAAATTATGAAAGTGAGTGATCCTTGGCTTTTGTGAGCCACAAATGGCCATCAGAATACTTTTAAAATCTAAAGTACAAAAACATCAAAAACCTTTATACAAAGATACAGATGATGAGGAATCCAGTTGGGAGCTAGGTCCGATCATTGGTTATAATCTTCCTAAATTAAATACAACATAAGAACACATGTTGGGATCAGAAAAAAAAATCACCTTGGCAATGTGTGATGTAAAGAATATGCTTTAAAGAAACCACGCTGCTCTCTTGAAAGAGAAATGCTTAATACCACAGGTGCTTTGAGAGTTCTCGTTGAAAAGCATGCATGCTGGGAAATTAAAAGTGCTTCAGGAACTGCAGTTCTTAAAGTGGGCAAGATTTTCCAATGCTGTTGTTCTATCAAAATTCAACCAATGGTGAAGTGAAGCGATGTTGTCTTTTTATTTTCTTTAAATCATACATTACCAATCTTTACAATCAAAAAAAGAACTTTGCAATTGATCTTGGAGTATCTGACTCTGCTATGCTACCTTCCCATACTTGTCTGACAACAAGATTGCTGAAACAAATCATAATTATAGCTAAAATAAAAATAGTATTCTATGTGCCAGATACTGTGCTAAGCATGCCTTGTCTTAACTAATGCACAACAAACCTTTTTCCTTATCTCTGTTGTATAGATAAAGTGTCAGACTCAAAGGTTTCCTAACTTGCAGGAAAGTGATGCCCAATTCCAGAGCCTGTACTTGAACTATTTCATGATATGCCCCTTCATATCTAATTAACTTATTTTAAATGTTTCTATTAAACAATTTCAACATACTTAACAAATTTAACAAAGAGGGGGAAAACATAGGAACTAAACCCAAGAGTCTTCAAAGCCTAAGTGAACTTTAAAAGATGGTGTTAAACCCCACGGATAAGGAAGATCAGTGAAATGTGGCAGCTTTGCCCAGCACCTGCCTACATTGTCTTCCCAGGAAAGAGTCTTTAAATCTAGCTTAAACCTAACAATGCGTGTCATTTTTTTTCCCTCACTGATGTAAGGTCAAGAAAGGGAAAGGAGGCTCTGAGTAAAGGTGCTTGTAAGAGGAAATAGATAAGGAATCAGGGAGACAGAGACTTAGCAGAAGCTTGGTACTTGTGTGAAAAAGACCTCTAAATGGATGCTTTTTTTTCTTCAGCTTTATTGAGATATAAGTGACAAATATATACAAAGTATACAAAGTGATGATTTGATATATGTAAACATTGAAAAAGTATTCTCACCATCAAGTTAATTAACACATCCATCATATCATATATTCACTGTTTTCAAATTTAATTTAATTTGAGGGAGAGGGCCAAGATGGAGGTGTAGGCAGAAATGCTTTGCTTCCTTGCACGACCAAAAGAAGGAAAATCACCAATTTAAAAACAAGGAAGAAACAGAACTGCCAGAGAAACACTTGCATAGAAGTCCAACAACAAAAGACTTGAAGAAACATTGAACCAGAGGTAGGAGGAGTGCAGATGGGCAGCGGGGCGGAGAGGACGGGGCATGGCAGCAGCTGGAAAACTGCACAGGCAATCCCACTTTGGTGTGCAGACAAGCCTGGGGGAAGGCAGGGGAGCGAGATGGACCCCAAAACCCTGGGTTTCAGCACAGGCAACTAAGGACTCAAAACCACAGTTTGAGGAAAAGATCTGTGGGGATTGTGGCAGCAGGAGAAATTCCCAACCTCACTGGAAAATACATTGGAGAGACCCACAGGGTACTAAAATGAGCACAAACCCACCCACCTGCAAATCAGCAACTAAAGGGCACAAACTGCTCGAGGGAAGAGACAGAAAGTGGGATGAGAACAGAGCAAGTGAATGTCCTTGTTCCTTCTCTCACCCCTCCCTCACAGACAGTACCACAACCCAGCAAAGAGGGTTGCCCTGCCCTGGTGAATACCTAAGATTCTACCCCTTAATGCATAGGAGGTACACTGAGACAAATATGGTCCAAATGAAAAAATAGACCAAAACTCCAGAAAAAGAACTAAGTGATGAGGGGATAGCCAACCTATATGATGCGGAGTTCAAAATACTGGTAATCAGGATGCTCGCAGAAATGGATGAGCTCGGTCGCAAAATGAAGGAAGAAACAAAGGCTACACAAAGTGAAATAAAGGAAAATATACAGG